>JAAMXK010000968.1:0-26935 GCA_019693575.1 Thalassiosira oceanica | reverse complement strand
GGGCGGACCAGGTCGCGGGTGCCTCGGAGGGATACGCCTCCCCGACCGCAACGGTCGGAGAGGGGGAGGGGCGCCGGGGAGAAGAACCGTTTCGGGAGTCGTCGGCGGCCGAAGGGCGCGGCCGGGGCGACGAGGAGCCGATGCGACTACGCCCCCCCGGACGAGTCCCCCGACGACCTCGATGGGTATCTCGTGGACGTAGGTTGGGCACTGGTAGAGGTCATTAATAAAATCTTCCCACTAGAGTGTTACTTTACTAGCAGAGGTGGGGCGGAACTCAAGCTGAACAGTATCCGTCCTTATTGTCCGAGGCATGAACAGGTTTGAGTTCAACCAAGCTTGGGAAGGTATCTTCAGTCTGTGTAATAGTCGGTTGGACTTGGCTCCCGACTTCGAATGTTTGCTCGCTTGTTGCTCCAAAACTTACTTTTTTGGCATTGTGGTTTTTCAACAAGGAACTCCTCTTGGGGTAGTCATGCCTTTTCACACAGGGAACTTCTATGAGTGCTTTTTGGCTTCTCGCGTACCCGACCAGCTCCCTCCAGTATGGGTTTACCATTATGGATCGCCGCCTCGCGATTACGAATAGATAGTGCTTCGCCCGAGTCAACGCGACGTTCATTCTTTGCACGTCACCTAGGAAGCCGATGCCCTTGCTACCAGAGGCTCTGACACAACTATAAATGACCACACCGGCCTCGTTGCCCTGAAACGCGTCAATCGTACTAACGTGCACCCGAGTTGGGTACGATGTGCCGTAATTTTGTTCGAACATTCTTTTCAGAAGGGAGCACTGTTGGGAGTAGGGGGTTATGACTGCAACTCGGGACTTTGCTAACAATCCATCAGTCTCGCGGTCAATTGTTCTATATAGCTGAAGGGCTAGCTCCGCCTCTCTCTTGTTTGTCAAACTTGTGCCTGCTCGGTCCTCTGTGGAATCCAGGTCGAGTATTGTCAGTGGCCGGAAATGAGGGAACTTGAACTGAATTGCCAGTTTGAGCGGCCCGCCGAAGTCCGCCTCCTGCACCTTTGGACCGTCCTTGAGTAATCCCTTGTAGAAGATCCGCCTTGGGAAATTGGATACTGCAACGAGTTGATGAGGCACCCCCTGTTTCAGTCCAATATTGACAAAATAATAGACTCACTGATCGGATCCATCCTATACTGCGTATCGAGAAGGTGGACATCATGACCGTTTTCTTCCAGCCGTTGAAATAAACTCCGGTCGTATTTTGTTGTCTTTCCGGAAACGGAAAAGATGGTCGCAGGGAGTTGCTGTGGATCGCCTACCATGATGGCGTGGGAACTCCCATGCTGCAACGCTACGAGAGATGATACTTCCGACGACTGTGCCGCTTCGTCGACAACAACCACCTTGAATTGGTTCGCGGCGTCCATTGCTCGACTGCCGCTGGAGCCAAGGGTGGTCAGGACAATGTGCGTCGAGTTCAAGAGGTGTGTTTCAAGCTGAGAGGTCAACGAATCAGGAGAGTTATTATCTCCTCCCTTGTGGCCATCTCCATCGAGCCTCGCTTTCGCCTCGTTCTGAAGGATTATGTACTGCGATTCGAAAGAAAGCCAAGGGAATAGAATGAGTACAAAATGGGGTCATCAAGAATTTGGCATTCGCACCTTCTCCAGCGTCGAAGTCTCGTTGTTGTGCTTCTCGACGAGCTTAGAAAATGACTTCAACAAAGAAATGTAGTGCGGCATGGTTTTGATTTTGGCAGGCCGTTCGGTCGGTCGAAACTTTGGCGGCAAGTCAAATGTCGTCGTCTTGGTCCTATGGTTGACAAAGACTACCCTTCCACTTGCCTGAAAGCTTGCCTCGTCTATCCTAACCTCCCAATCGGACGATATTTCTACATACGCCGAGTGCACAAGTTCGTAAGTCTCATCAACGATGTTCTATCCAAGCAAGCAAGTAATCATAATTTTAGTTAACAACTCACCGTATGGGCAACAGTCTAACATCGCGTGGATCCTTTCTCGTATCTTGTTAATCTCCTGCTGGTGTCTGATCAAAACTCGACAGATAAGTAAAAGGACTGAGGAAATGGAACAGACAGAAGTGCACTTGCCGTTTCAAGTTTTTCCTGCCTGTCGAAATGATACTGTCCAGTTTGCTCATGTCTGAACCTTGCTTGACCATGCCGTCAACCATTTCCTTCAGCGAGACGCTCTTGACTCTCGACGATGTGGACCCCACACCAACTCTCACGATACTCGGACTGTACTGGGTTCCTCGGCCATCCACGAACCGCGTGCTCATGAGTTTGAGAACGACGTTATCTATACCCGCGTTGGACGGTGCGGCAACGAGGATTCTCGGCTTGACATCGGCAGCTCTATTCAACGCTGCCAGCTCCTCGTAGTGTGCAGAGACGGTTGACTCAGTCACTATCTTCTCTATAGCAGAGTAGTACTCCTGATACTGCCGAAGATGTATTGCATTCAATATGGAGACCAGGGTCGTAGATTTGCCGCTGGGTACAATCGTCGATTCGTGTTAGCACCCAAAGAATGAAAACAGTCTTGCAAGCACGCGACACTTACGTTCCGGGGGGACCTGTTTATTGGATCACGAGATTAGAAATGGCCTGCCAGCACGACAAGCGTCTAGATAGACTCACCCTTAACTAGTGTGAAACCCCCGCTTCCATACTCGGATGCTGCAGCAGTAATTGCATTGAGCTGTGATTCGTTCATCCTAGATTTGATAGCTATTCGAAATCCCACCGGCAGTCCAGAGTTCTGTGCCAGGGGGTCGAATTTGGCTGCTGCTGTTGGAGCATCCGCCGTTTGTTCCGAACTCAAGTCTTGCGATGTCGTCGTCACGCCCTCGTCACTTGAAACTCTGCCGTCCAATACATATTTGAGCAGTGGGAGCTCGTCTACCTTGCACAAAGCATTGAATTCACGCAGGCCAGTCACGTTGGACCCTATTCTCAAAACGAGCATATCATCCAATGAGGAAAATCGATTCCAATGTTTTTGAGAAGCACGAGCCAGCAACCCATCAGCCGACCGATTGCGATGGTTAATGGCTTGGGCGACGAAGCCAAGCTGACCCTTGGGGAGCACACCAACTAATTCCGATGTCTGAATTGTCGCACCGCGTAGAGCCCGTTCAACTATAGCCGGCTGTGTAACGAAGAGCAACAAATCGTCGGGGCTCACGGCGCACTCGAATCCCGCGCCCTTCACCGTAGGCTCGAGGCGCAATACTACGGTGGCATCCATGGAAGTGCTGTTCGATGACGAATCTCTTGCAGATCGAGACGGTTCTATCCTCGCTTGCAATCCGACAACGATGTCGTTACCTTGCACCCAAGCTGTTGTCGGCGATGACTGAGCCGTCACAACTTCGTTGAGGATTTGGGCCTTAGCCTCGCGTATCAAAAGCAGAGACCAAAGCGCCTTGTATTGTTCAGCTGAATCGAAACTATCAGGAAGGGCTGTCTCCGTCCTCGTCGCCTCCTCATCACGCCCGCGTTTTGTGCCAGACTCGTCACGGGCGGGCGGCGCCTTTCTACTGGCGTCAGTCAGGGCCTTAACGAAGTCCCAAGTGCGTAGCTCATGCCAGTACTTGTCGGGATGCAGCGGTGGGTAGTGTGTTGCGGCCTTTTCCGGAGTAGGCGGCATGATGTTCAGTGGCGCTCCACTTAATACTGGGGTTTTCTTCAATGCGCTCTTCTTTTGTAACTTAGCAGGCGGCTCACTCGTCGACTCGTCGTCATCCGAACCAAACATGTCATCTTCATCGTCGTCGCCTTCGACATTTTCGTCATCTTGCGGTGATGGCTGTGAAGTGCTCCTCGCAGCAGCTTCATCTGGACAGTAATCGAGCACGAATCCCATTCCCGAATCAAGAATGGTCGCAGCCTGCTTGCTGGAATCTACCTGGGTCGCCGACGTGGTATCGGTGCTTTTCAAAGAAGACCTGAGAATAGACTTGGGACCTGCTACTGTGACCGTTTCGTTCTCACTAGCGCCGTCTTTCTTGTCCGTGGCGTTGCTATCAGTTTCTTTATCTTCTTCGGGAGGTTCATCGGGTTTCGGCGGGGTGGCAAACTCATCGTACAGCTGGTTGATATCTTCCTTTTCCTCATCGATTTCGCCTTCCTCTTCGACATCGGAGTCTACCGTTTTTTTCTCGTCATCCTTGACTTCCGACGAGGCCACCGGTACCAACGCCTGGCTTTCCTTTTGGCTTTCCTTTTGGCTTTCCTTTGAGTCCTCTCCATCAGACAAAGGCGCACTCAGAGGCGCCGTAGGAGTGCAGACATCCTCGGCCCCGGCTCCACGGAAAACCATTTCCAATGCGGCCTTCTTCTGGTGCTTCTTGCCGTTGATGTGTTGCTGATAGCTGTATTCGTTTGAGCACATCAAGTTGCAAATCTCGCAAAACTTGCGAACCTCATCCTTTCCGTCGCCACTCGATGCAGTCGACGACGACTTCTGAGCCGCTGGAGGGGGTGGTAGGCCTCCAGAACTGCCGCTTGGCTGATCGCCCAACCCGGCCCTTTTGCGATGCAGCGCGCCGTTGATATGTTGCTCATATGAAAACTCATTCGGACACGTCACGTTGCAAACGGCGCAGAAGTGAAACGTTTGACTTCCCGAACCGTCCGCCACCTTGACTGGACTCTCATCCTTATTTTTCGACGTGATCTTGGCGGTCAATTTCTGCGCGTTCTTGCGGTGTCTGGCGCCGACCATGTGCTGCTGGAATGAGTGCTCATTCGGACAGCAAACATCGCAGAGCTTGCAATAGTTGGGGTTGTTAAATTTGACCGACTGGCCGTGACGCGAAGACGTCTTTTGCGTTGACACCGTTGATGCCGCCGGCTTCGGGTCACGCGACCGAGTCGGACCGTAATGCGATAATTGATTCTGAACTCCCGACGCCGAACCCTGGCCATGTGACGGGCCATAGTGCGACGTTTGATTTGGTAGCGACGGGTTTGGCTTTGGGGGAGGCGGAGGAGGTATGAAGCCTTGCTGCGGCATAGCTCCCAAAACTTGCTGGGGGGCCACTTGCTGAGACATCACCCCGAGCCCTTGCAGTTGAGACATGCCCTGCTGCTGCACAACCGTTCCCATTGACGATTGGCTAGAATTGGGCCTGGGGGGAGGCGGTGGGATGTACCCGGGGGTCTGGGCATTCATTGCCATGGTGTGACTGTTACTATTCCAGGCAGCACCCTGTCCATTCGGAAGTTGATAGCTCAGAGACGAACCAGCAGCCTGGTACTGCTGCTGCTGCTGATACATCCCCTGAGTCTGCTGCGGCTGCTGGTAATACTGGTTTTGCTGCCCCTGTATGCTATTGCTTTGCTGGAATTGATTCTGATTCCACCCTACTTGTTGGCCCGAAAATGCGCCCTGGTACTGACCGGGACCCGGGGGCGGCGGGGGCGCCTGGAACTGGCTTGTCATTCCATATCCCTGTGGCTGGTATTGCTGCTGAGCAGCATTCCCACCCTGTTGGTAAAGCTGCTGCTGCTGCTGCTGCTGCTGCTGATTGTTCGTCCACTGATTCGACTGCCAGTCACTCATCGTGTCCTTGCAGTCTTTCTCCTCGTACTTTTCCCGTAGCGCCGTGCGCCTCGCTCTACGACGATTCCACTAAAAAGATTAAAGTTGCTGGAATCGAGGCCGAGCACGGCGAGACGGCAATAACAATTTTATTGACAGGACAAGCCGTGGCAATATATCCCCGTGGCAATCCGCGATCCAAAACGAATATTATGTTGCTAACGAGATTCGTCGCCGCGGCCTGTTGGCCAGTCGCGGACTTGTACTTCGGTCAATTCAAATTCAGCGGATATTCGCTGTCCAGTAAGAACAGGACAGCGCAGTATCTCTATGTAAATGAGTGGAGCGGTGTAAATCGAATCACCGCACCAGCCTATCCGCTCTCTCAGCGTGGTCGGGCGTCGGAGCCGGAGCTCCACACGCCAATGATTCCGGATTCGCGGCAGACTTGCGAAACGAACTCACGGTGCGTAAGGTGCATTAAGGACGCAACAGCAATTAAGGTAATAGATTCATCTGATGAGTCCTCTTCTTCCCTCTCTCTATGGACGCTTTCGATCTGTCTGTCCTCTTCTGTCTGTGGCTGACTGTCTGTTTGTTTGCGAGTTCCGCGCGTGTTTCACTCCGAAGGCGGATCGAGAGCTCGCGAGTTGGTCGCGTCAAGCCATTCTAAAAAAATGATCCCACTATCTACCACCTTGAGTTGTCCCTTTTTAAATAAATCCACGTGGTATTGATTTGTTGATCGTTCATTTTTGGAAACCTCACATAAAAGCAAAGAACAAAGAACAAACAAGTCCTGTAGTTCAAGAAGACCCATCTTTGGACTGATAGTGATACGAACTTGTTTTAACAGCGCCTCGACATTCCTGTAATATGTGATGCCCTTCCCACTATCAATGGCCACTGAAGATTTAAATGCAGAGGTGGCGGCAATCGACAATATCGACAATTAACTCACTCAGGTGGTCACATATTCTCGCCCAGGGAGGCCATGGAGGAGCTCAAATATCCCTATCATTGTTGTGCCAGCCGAGCCTGAAAGGGTGCTGTATAGTAGTCTAGCTCTAAAATATCGCCGAAATAAGTAGGCCCAGGGCCAGCGGCCAGGGGAGAAGTAGATATAGAGAGGAGAACCCGACCATTGTCGAATTGTCAATATTTTGTGCTTCCCCCTTAAGCCTTGGGTGATCCATCGTGCCAAAATTGTAGAGTGGCTTCAGACAATTTTGGCCCTTTCCACTATCTTGCGCTTTTGCTTACTATCATACTCTCAGCTTTGACCTCATGGGCCGCACCACCCGCCCAACAAACCACCTGATGATGAATCCAAGGATTGGTGCTGACCACCATATGACCCTGCGCGGGGACGGGTTACAGAGTGAAGAAACTGGCCTTCTCCCAGCAGCTTTCGTTACCAGTTACAGCCAATACCTTGATTGAGTTTGGGGGGTATTATTCTCCTGCAGTAAGTAAGATTGGTGTGGCGAGAGAGGCCTTGGGGCAGTCAGTAAGGATCCATTCGAAGCGGTGCCAGTGTTTTATTTGAGTTCAAATTCTGTCAGCTAAGTGAAACTTGTCAAATCCATGAACACTTGTCAGAGCAAGATGGAGGCTAATTATCCTACACATGTGGATGTCTAAAGTGATTCAAACTGAACGCTCTAAATTTTCATGTTTCTACTTTTCTTCGCAGTCAACTACAGTGTCCTATATTATAAAGTTCTGATCCTTAGTCCAAAAAGGCAGGAGGCAGTTCCGTCTCCCCGGGCAGATCCTCCGGCATCATGGCGAAGCCTCCGGTCTTGTAGAACAGATCAAGTATCATCTCCTCCGAGGCATCGCAACGCTGTCGGCAGCGGGCGGCGGAGCGGTTGGTGTCCTTGCAGGATATCTCGCAATCCTCGCGGCTCCCCGAGCGGCGGTCGCGGCGGAATCGGCTCTCCTCTCGGTCAGACGAGCGGCGGTTCCCGTTGCCCCGCGAGCGACGGTTATCGCGACCGTCGTAATAATAAGAGCGCCCGGATTTGCGGCGGCGGCGCGATGATCCGCCCCGGCGGCTCCTTCGTCGATCGAAGCTGCGCTTCTCGTCGCGGCAATCGTCGTAGCAGGAGTTTGAACTGCTATCGCATTCGTCCTGACAGTTTGCAAGAGAAGTCGAGCGCGAACGAACATTAGCTATCGTATGGAACCGGGTGATGTCACGAAAGGCCCCGCGCAGATATCACTCACCTTGCAGAAGTCCCGAAGGTTGTCCCGGCAGTCGTCGAAACAGCGAGAGCTCGAGCACACGCTGTCGCAAAAGTCGCGACTTCCTCCTCGGCGGTTGCCTAGATCGATGGCCGCCGCCTCGTCACTGGCGGCCTGGACCGCGCCGCGGAGAGTAATGGTGGTATCCGCCAACGCGACGAAGGGATGGAGGAGAGAGGCGGCGCCGACGATAATTTGATAGAGCTTCATGGTGACGGAGGAAGTGTGTCGATCGATTTGCGATGTATGTTTGACCACGAGTCTGTTTTATGAAAGTACTCTCCGAGCTCCTCGACCCGATCTCGAAGCCCGATCACATCAGTCATGATGCAAGATCGAATCATGCTCGAGCTGATTCAACCAAAAGGACAGGGGCTGGAGTTCTTGCTGGTAAATAATTGTGCATGCTCATCGTCATCATCATCATTGTCGGCGTCTTGGTTTGGTCGTGGGTTCGGTTCTGGTTTTCTCCATCCGATACCTGGGGTTCTGGTGTTCAGGTTCTTTGGTCGTGCAACGGGATCACATCAAATTTTGCGATCTGTGCTGCTGCAATGACAACGCAGCAGAGCTACAATAGAGGCCGTTGGAATGTTGACGACTATCAGCCGTCCTAAGTCGTCGATATGAAATCTGCACCCCTACTGCTCCTTGCCGTTTCCGCCGCGTCCTGGCTAGTCCAGGCCGACGGCGGTGGGGACGCGCTCGGCAACCCCCCGCCCGACTTCGACCGGCAGGCGGCCCTCGATCACTACTCCTCCATGTCCCGGGAGCTGCTTAGGTCGGCCATGATCGCGGCCGGCTTCGATGGCGAGGATCTCGAGCCGGACAGCGACGCGTACCTGGACTTCGCGAGCCTGGCTTTGACGGGAGAGAAGCGGCGACTCCTCGGCATCCGCGAGGCGCTCAGGGAAAAGCAAGAGGGGACGTGTAGCACTGACGATCCAACGTGCGGCGACCCAGCGAGTGGCCGGCCCGTGGCGAAGACGAAAATGGGAGAGTTCGAGAAGTTCCTGACGCCGGACCTGGAGGCTGGTTATGCTGATATCATCAAGTTCGAGGATGATGGAAAGGTCGTTCATGACTATGCCGCGCGTGTCGGCTTGCCTGGTAGGTCAACTTTGTGACGAGCACTGAAAATGGAAAAGGGAAGAAGACGAAAAAACGATAGCAGTCAACTCACAGCCTACAACTCAATTGGACGAATTGCGCAGAACACTTCGTGCCCACTCTGAGGAAATACGCAGAGGATATGGGACTGTGGAAAATCATGAAAACCATGCTCTACGAGGTGCGTATGGGTATTCGCCGTTCGAATGCCACACGACGACCCTCTCAATGAATCGCTCATTGCAGGACCCGCTGGAGCCCGGAGGTGCTAGGTGGTTCAACCAATTCCACTCGCCATACCAGACCACTGACGATCCGGCGCAACTCCGCAACTTCACGTGGAATGTCGAGAGGCCCGCGAAGAAATGGAAGAGCGACATGCACTGGTTCAACACCGCGGACGAATTGTCGCACGAGGACTCCCTGAGGGCCCTGGCAAGGGGAGGCTTCGACTCGGTCCTTCAGGGCATCGGCAAACGATTCGGACTCGAAACCCTCCACGTCGACTCCTTCGGCTTCGTGGCCGTGACCAACTGCCAGCGAGGCTTCCTGCACACGGACTGGGAGGACGTCGGCGGCGGGGCGTTCAACTTCCTCGTCGGGATCTACTCCCCCGAGGACTCGGGGCCCGAGCTCATCGTCGAGTCGGAGGACGAGGTGCGCAGGGGCGAGGTACACTACGGGACCAACGCGGGGATACTCGTGGGCGACGGCGCGCGGCACGGGACGAGGGAGTGCGACCACCGCGCCAGCCGCGAGGTCCGAATCACAGCTTCGATCTACCTGGCGGACCTGAACGGCGACAACCTCGACGTGGTGGCGGGGGACACCACGTCCATCTTCCCCCCGACCGGGGAGGGGGACGGGGCGAGGTGGATCTGGACTCAGAGGGGGCGGCACTGGAACAGGGACGACCGATCGGTCAGCCTCGTGAATGACGCGGGGAGGAAACCCTTCAAGGTCAGCGACGTCTGGGACCACTGCGACAAGAGCAAATGCCACCCGGGCGACGAGCAAGTTTCGGTCAACGAGGGGGAGGACATGCGCAACAAGTGTCTGAAAACGTGCGGTGTATTTCTCGACGACGAGGTTTACCTGCCCGGGAAGAGAAGGAATACGGTGCTTGGGTACTGAGGGCTACATGACGGACGACGATGCTTTCCTTTCCGGTCAGAGTGATTTGCCAGGTTGGCGGTGTGTCAATCAAGTAAGTTAGTTGAAGTCAAAATTCTGATTTTTGCCGAAACATGTTTGCCCCCATCAATGTAGCTGTCTTTTTCATTTCTTATGAATAGGCAAGGTATTTACTATCGGGTAAAAGTCCTCCTCCGACTCTCAGATTGTTGCAATGTCGTTCACAGCTCTGCTGCTCGAAGCTTGAAGGCCCTTTCGCTCTTCTATTATCCGAGTCTCTTCGCTTCCTTCATTTGTTCCATGGCGTTTGATATACTTCCAGTGCGTCAGTTACTGCTCCCTCGTTGCAATCCCTGACCTTCGTGAACATAATCTCCGAAATCAGGAAGTATTTCCCACTTTTGTAGTTTCACATCTCCTTCATTCGCGCCGAGATTGTGCCGACATCTTACGCACAGTTACGCACCCGTGACTGATCTATTGCGTGCAGAGTATCATTGTCTCATTGTGCCTCTTTTCTGGGTATCTACTAAGCTACTGAATATGACAGCCATTGCGAATCCTCTTCATTCTTCATGCAACAGCTGGCGACGTATGTTGAATTCTCGTTCAGAGTGGAATTGGCAGCGCAGGGCAAAAATAATCTTCCGGCCTCTCGTGTCCATGACTGCACAGCTTATCCTCCCCTGCATACCTTCTTGTGCGCGGTGCGTGCTTGCGGTGGGACTTCTTGGCAGTCGGCAGCCCACGCTGCTCGTACTCGACGGGGCGACAGGCCGTACAGTTCTGATCTTGACGGTGTCGCTCCCAACTTGCGCATCAATTGGCGTCGCCCTCATTCTCGCTCGGCACGCAGTACATCATGGTTGGCCGGCTGACACACTAGGTACGGCTACGGTGGGTGTGCCACTAGGTGTCACTGCTACTGGTCGGCTGCTAGCTGCGCGCATACGGCAGTGACACTCAGTGACACTGTGCGAACTACTGCGAATGCATCGAGGCCCAAACCTGCCGCGACGTTTGAATCTCGCTCCCGCTCCAGTGGTGGTCCGTGGTGGTGGTCCGGGTGGTGGTCCGTGCGGCAGCAGCTTTCCTCCCTTGCTTGTGAGTTCCTCCGTCCGGATCGCCGCCGCGCCCTCGCCGTCTAAAGGGTTCCGGGTTTTCGCGCAATTTCGGACAAGTTGCGCGGAATGTGACGCACCTTGATGACTGCAACTAAGCGCACAAAACCCGTAGCCCATCACAAGGCAACGCAAGCACACGAACATCGATCGGCCTTGCCCTTCTTTTTCCTTGTCGCTGGAGGAAGACGATGGCCCTTTTGCGCCGCCATTTCACGCTGGACCGAAGAGGAACAACTCTGTCGCCCACGCGCTCGTGGCAGCTCTCCTCGTCTTGTCTCGGCCCGCCGTCTCTGATCTTTGTGGGAAGACCCGAAGTCACACGGACGGGATCTATCCGGGCGGGCCGTGTCTGAATCGCTCAAAAAGATGTCATCATCAGCCGAAGAGCATCCATCCGGGGCTGCTAGCGATGCCGAGGGGCAGCAACGCACGCACGCATCCGTGGACGAAGGCTTGCCGGTGGTGGACCATCCGTCCCTTGGTGAAGTCGGTGGCGGTGCCTTTGCGATATGCGACGATGATGAGCTCGAGGGAAATTATGATTCGGATGATGAGGAAGATGACGTACACGGCGTCATAGACAACGAAGTGGAGGGCCTGGAGGACGGCGGCTTCAACCTGGCCGAGCGGACAAGCCAGATAATGAGCTCGTACCAAGAATACGTCTCCGAAATCGACGCCGAATCGGCCAAGGGGGTCGATGTAGAGTTCGGCAGAAGCAATAGTTTGCCAAATTATCACGTCCCTTTCAACGAGACGACGGGAAGCGCCGCGACGACAGGTTTCTATCGGGATTTCAGCCAAGTCGATGACAGTGATCTGCATCGGTATGCAACATCGAACTTGCATGATTTGCCCTCTTCGACGGGGGAGCGCGGCTTCCTCGGCCCCACGAGAAACAATCGGATAGGCTTTATGCGCTCGAAAAAGTTCCAGGGCCTCTTTTGCAGTGTACTCGTGGGGGTCGCCGTGTTGGTCCTGGGAATGACTATTCCGAACAATAAGAAGAATGATGCTGGTGAAAACGCGAAAACGGAGTTGCAGCAGATTGACGAAAGTGCGACGGAAGACGACGTAGATGTGATGGCAGGAGAGCTTGGGGGCCTCGGTAGTGTTGTTGTGCAAAACCCAGAAGGCCGCCCGGTGAACTTGCTGGATGACCAGGAGCTGAATGGTCGCGAGTATGGGAAGATGCTTGAGCTGTATCAGCCCAAGTTCTTCGACAGAAGGCATTGGCAGGGGAATACGTATGCTGATGCAGTCATTTTTTGTGCCACGACTGAAAGGATGAGTTTATGCCCGTATGAAGCGATCTGCCCGGTAGGAGCTCGCGGAGTACCGGCCGCCTTCATTATAGTGGATGCTGACCAGGCGTTCGCGCCCATTTCGACGGGAAATGCGGCGGGGGAGTGGGTTCAGATTGGCTCCCAGAACGGATGCGTCAAGGCGGATGTCGGCGAATTGGTGCAGAGTTCGGAGCACGTCGCGTGCTGCTTGCCCAAGGTTGCCGGCGAACAGGCTGGCGGCGAGCTCCCTGAAGTTGGAGAGGATGGCTCAAGTGCAATTGATTTTGGAGTCGAGACATTAGTTGACAGCGAGGGAAACGGCCTTTCTTCGAATGAAAATGATCTATCAATCTCTGGAGACACGGCATCGTCCCTTCCAGAAAATACCGAAGAAAATGATCTAACGATCTCTGGAGACACGGCATCTCTTCCGGCAAATGTCGAGGAGCAGGTGATCAATGTTCATGAACAGGGGCCGTACTTCGATGTGCAGACCAAGTTCAACCCAATTTGGTTTGGGGGCTCCGAAACCAAAGATACGGAGATGCAAGAAATGCAGAGCCCCGTTTGGGTTAAAGGCTCATACGACGATGCCAAGGACTTTTGCTCGAGCAATTTTCGCAATGATCTCGCTCTTGAGTTGTGTTCGGTAAGCGTTCACGGATCCCACCCCCTGTGATCCATGTCTCATCGTCTTTGCGCCTTGTAGTTCGACGCTATCTGTCCACAAGGCCCTATGAACAGACCTTACGGAGGGATAAAAACAAGCAGTCTCGCTCATATCTGGGCTCCGATTTCCGACGACCACAACAGCTGGGTGTCAGTCGGACCAGGTTCGTAATAGTTTGGCATTTACTTGCCAGTGCCCCTTCTCTAACTCTTTCGTTTGCGTAACTTTCATCCACGCAGAGGACCCCTGCACGTACTACAGCCATCTCAATGAAGAGTACCCGCATCCTGAATTCCCCGCTGAGGGAGCCCAGGATAGCTACTCGACTCAAGTTATGTGTTGTGACGCTTCTGAGGAGGCTCTTTCCGTGGTTGAGCCTCTACCGAAGGAGAGCGAAGAACCAGCATTGCCCGGGGTTTCTCCCCACTCGATGGTAGAATTAGTCTCGGAAATTCAACAGAAATTTAATCCGGAGTGGTTTTCACACGCTGATGGCTATCCTGGAACGGCGTCTTATGATGATGCTTTGAACTTTTGTGTACGTCAGGGAGGAGGAACCCTCTGCGATCTGGCAACGGTGTGTCTATTTTCCAAGTTACCATATGGTGGTGCAAAAGATGGTCCAAATGGGCAAAAGCAATGGTCACCCATTGGTGACGAATACAACAGCTGGGTATCCGATACTTTGGAAGAGCCCTGCACTGTAAACAAGGATGCAAGTTGGGTGGATGACGGATCCAGCGATGATGCATTCGACTGGGTCTTGTGCTGTCAGGCATCGGATTCTACAACGACCGACTCCAAAACCTCTCAGCCAAGTACTGTGGTGGACTCGGAACCGACAGAGGAGGAAAGTATGGAGTCCCCAGAGAGTCCAGTTGACTTAGAGACGTCGGAGGAAGATATGGATCCGCGAGGCAATGTGGTTTGGTTTGACCGAGACAGCGTTAGCGTGTCTACTGGCCTGAGCTACATGGAAGTCGAAGACTTTTGTCTTGAAAATGATTTGGCCCTGTGCAGTTACAAAGTTCTCTGTCCCGGAGGACTCGGCCAGCCTCCATTTGGCGGAAACCCCCTGGATGGACCAAGGGGGATAGAATCCTATGCTCCTGTAGGGGATTCCATGAACGAATGGGTCTCCATCGGATCAACTAACACGTGTATGAGATGGAGTAACATGAATGGTGGCCCGCCTGAGTGGGACTATTTGGGCAGTGATGAGACCAGTCAGTACGTTTTTAACATCCCGTGCTGTCCGGAGGGAGACGTAGGCAATGAATCGACTACTACTCTGGTCAAAGAAGAAGGAAGCACAGATTTGGAGTCGACAGGTGACGAGGAAGAAGACGTAAAAACAGACACAGCCCTCATTTCGACTGTTTCGCCAGCCTCCATCGAGGCAACCACCACCCTGCCAGCCACAGTAGGAACACCCTCGAAGCCGGTGATTGATTCATCAGGGCCCAAACCAAGTCTATGGTGGCGTGAGTACCATTTTTGATAGTTGCGTCCGGAAGTGCTCGCTTAATCACATTCCTCTCTTTATTTAGATGATTACGTTGCGAACTCCTGCGTATTTTCGTCCAACTACACCGCATATATGGTCGAGAATGACTCCATCGATGAACCGTGGCTTTTTGTCTCTGAGGCGCAGTGTTGTGCGAATTTTATTTGCGCGGGTTCTACCAGCCAAGAAGAAGTAACTGTGCCCGGTGCATTACCGCCTCAAGGTGAAGTAACTATATCCGATACACTACCACCTTGTCGATGGCATATCTCGACAGATGGGCGTAATGCGTGCACGAACAGCGGACGCACAGACGGCCAAACTCGTTTCTTTAGCAGCTCTGAGGAATGCTGCCATTTTCAAAGACCGTTGGAATGCATTTTGGAGTATCACGGCGGGTGCATTGAAACGGCCACAACGCCGAAGCCCGCACCAAGTGAATCTGAGCCAACCGAGCCTGAAACGGCCACAACGCCAGAGCTCGCACCAAGTGAATCTGAGCCAACTGAGCCTGAAACGGCCACAACAACAGAGCCCGCAACAAGTGAATCTGAGCCAGATGAGCCGGTGACCGATGCTGATCAGACTGCTGCTAAACCGAGTCTATGGTGGTGTGAGTTTCTTCTTGGTGTTTGTGTCTGGAAATGCTGGGGCTATTCTAACTCCTGCTATTAGATTCTCCTTTGAAGGGGAGCTGCATATTTTCACCCGAGTACACAGCATATATGCTCGAGAACAACTCCACGGAAGGTCCATATCTGTTTGGCACAGAGACGCAGTGTTGTGGTGCAAATTTTCTTTGCGTCAATGATGCTAATGAAACAGAGTCTGACATTATGCAGGTTCAGGAGAAACCAGTTTACTGGCATCGTGAGTTTGAACTCTAATATGTGCATTGAGAGCATGAAGCGGGTCTCTCACATTTTCTTAGACGACCCCCTCTCCTCAAGCGGATGTACGCACTCTTCCGACTACCCGAGTTACATGCTGAACTTCAACTCGACCGAGACGCCATACCTGTTTGACTCCTTGGATTCGTGCTGTGATCACAACATCGATAACTGTTTTAATCCGGAGAAAACCCACGCACCTGTTCCGATTCCAGTGACTACAACTACAACATCAACAACAACATCATCAACGGTCCATGCTCAATCGAAGTGCAAGTGGCATGTCTCAAGAGTAAATTCCATTTATGTCTGCACCAACACGGGTGACGAAACCGGGGCTCGTATTACTTTTGACAGTGCTGAAGAGTGCTGTAGCTACCGGTATCCGGCGAAATGCACCGTGGAGTATGGCGAGTGCACTCTTGACAATGAGGGAGATATTGCGGAATCCATCACGACGCCGGCCAATGAAGAAGATGAGGCAGTGGCCTCGCAGGAAATTGATTTCGTGAGCAACACATTAGATAGAGTGAGGAGTAGTTTCAATGCGGAATGGTTTACTAAAGAAGACGGCTGGGACGGGAAATCATACTATGATGCCATACATTTCTGCGCCAAACAAGGCTCTCGCTTCCCATGGTAAGTGTACCTACTGAAATAAGGTTTGCTTTCTGGTGGCGTATATGCATGCTGTTCTCACCCATTCACACCAGCCCATATGAGGCTTACTGTCCCCTCGGGCCAGGTGATGATATTCTTGGAGGGTCGAGAGAAGTGAAAAATTCATGGGCTCCGATGATTGATGTGCCCAACGGATGGGTACAGGTTGGTTTGGAAGATACTTGTATGCCATACAATGCTTTGCACACGGTACCTCCAGCTTGGGGGCTTTATGTCGATGATGTCTCGGCAGATAGAATCGACATTTCAAATGTAATGTGTTGTCGGGAACCTGAAGAAGGTCACCAAGAGTGGGATTCTGACGAGCAGCAGGCTCAAGTTGAGGAAGAAACAAAGACGAGCTCGGAAGTACTCGATATTTTCCACCCCGTGTGGTACTCTGGAAGGCATGGTTACCAGGATGGCGCGGTAAGTTTCTATGAAGTTTGTGTACTTTGATACTATTTGGAGTTTGAACCAAAGCATATTCAGTGCTCTTTCCGGTGGCTGTTATCTAACTATTTTCTTTTGCGATTGAATGTGAATATTCCCAGACCCATGATACAGCCGAGTTATTTTGTAAGAACATTGGCAACAAACAGTTATGTCCGATTGATGCATACTGTTCAATGGGGTCAGATGGCAACTTGCACCTGAACAGGGAGCCATTTGAAGGGAAACAGTGGGCTCCGCTTCAATCGAACGCTGAGGGGGGGACAGCTGCGGATTGGGTGTTGATAGGGAAATTGGAGGCGAATCCCACAGCTACGTGCTCAACATATGATGCACTTCAAGGAAGCAACCCGACGTGGGATGTTTCTGGACCCCATGCCCAGTCTGAACACAAACAGCAACACGTTCTGTGTTGCTCGGATCCGTCATCAGGGGGTCAAGGCGAAAATTTAGAGGAGATTGCAAAAGATTTGTATGAACCCTTCTGGTTCAGTCCGGTATCTGGTTGGAATGGGGGCTCTTGGAGCGACGCTCGATCGTTTTGTGGCACAAATGGGATGCAAATTTGCCCATACACTGGTAAGGATGAATGATTGAATCTCAAAAGCTTAATTTCGCTAATTTATTGTGGGATTGAAGCCTACTGTCCGTATGGGGGAGGTCAGCCGCCAATGGGCGGTCATGATTTCAATTTTATCAATACCGGCGAACAATGGTAAGCCACTTGAAATCTGCTATACCCTGAACAACCACTGATAATTGGCATTCCCATGAAACACACGAAAGGGCGCCGTTAGGTGATTCTCCAGACACGTGGGTGATGATTGGCAAAAAGTATCAAAACACTGCCACTACTTGTATGACATCTGACATGCTGGAAGGGCATTCGACCTCTGAGTTTGATAAATCAAAGGCATTATTGTTGATGTGTTGCAAGTAAATAGGTCAAAATGCCATTGTAATTATTAGGTAAATTAAATTAATGAGATAATTTCATCTCATCTAGCACTATCCGTTTGCTCTTGCTAGCGCTTTACGATATCGTACATGTCCACAGTCACCGCGCCGCCCATGTCTCAGCGGGGATTGTATTCACAACACACCAATGAGGTGGAGGATTAATTCAGAAACGCAGGGAGGAAAATGTTCCCAATCATTCGTCTCCAGAGAGACCTAGAGTTCGTTAACTTGACATGAGGAGAGTCATCTCCAACCAATCGTCATCTGGCTAGCGCCAGCGCCAGTGCTGTAACTTTGTTCATAAGAAAGACAAAGGCTTTAATTTGCACAGCATTACCTAGGATATCAACTAGGATATAAGGTCAAGGTACTCTCTATAAAAATTAATTAATTAATAAATGAAATTAATGATTAATGAATGAGGTGGATTAATTCCACCAATTCCTCCTGACTTGACGTGTGTTGGTAGACCTCAATCGGACATTGCAAATTCCTCCTGACTGACTTGACTTGTGTTGTTAGACCTCTCAATCCGACATTGCAAAGAGGGAAATCAAAGGTACCAGTTCTTTAAGTTTGCCCAAAATGCAAAATAGGTACCCAGGGATAGGGGGAACGAATATGATAAATTGTAGGTGCAATAGGTAGACATGAGTCAGAGACCGGTGGTCGGTCGGTGGTAGGAACGGTATTATTTCATTAGGTGTGCAACAATCATGTCTTCAGTTGTTAGAATGAGGGGTGAGAATATACAAGCAGTCACCATTTAATTTGGTTATCTGTCAAAGTTGAGCCAGGCGCTGTCATAATCTCAGAACTGACCACTTAGTGACGACACAGGGACACAGGTGTTGAGGTAGGCTTAAAGGTCCGACATTTTTGGCGGATTTTAGCCCCTATCTCCTGTGGTACACAGCTGCATGATACATGATTCAAACTACACTAGTACGTGCTTAATTACTTTACATGGTCGGTCATTCGAAGATTAACTACGTGCCGGCCGCTGGAGGGAGATTCTCCAGTAAGTATTACAGTAGTTATTGGCACTTCTCTTTGCACCATGCATGAATACAAATCAACTGCGCCCACTCCCACCTCAATCGACTCTCGCAACCGGCAATCGTGCAAGTAATTTTACCGACCGTAATTTTTCTCCATTTCCCTGTCCAACTCGTCGACCTGCGCGGTAAGGGAATCAAGTTCGCTTAGACTAATCTTCTGATCCGGCGTGAGCTCTTCCTCAACGAAACTGTGGTCGAACCGTCCAGGTCGGCCCTCGACGCGCTGGATGGCAACCTGGAGGAAGCCGGGGAGGGCCGATACCAGGATGGCCTGGTACTCCTCGTCAGCGAAGAGGAAGACGAGGCTGATCAGGAGGAAGACGAGGGCGACGAATCCGATGACGAGACGGCCACAACGTCGCGCGTATTTCTTCCGACGGCTCATGGGGTTTGTGGAACTCGTCGGCGTGGCTTTCGTGACGGACGATGGGTCCTCCACAGGGGCGTTGCTGCTATCCCCGTCTTCGTCCGTGACGAGTGTCTTGTTATTGCCTAGGTTGAGCGACTGGCTTAAATTAAAGCTTCCGAGGGCCTTCCAAACGCCCCCCTTGTAACTGCTGTTGAGGTCCTCCTTGTCGGATCTTTCTGTGTCGGGACCGATGGTTCCGGACGTCGTCGACAAAAGAGAATTATTCCGACTGCGACAACGCTGTCTCGAGTCAGTTTCGGAATCGCTTCCGAGGACCGACTTGTTACTCATGAGCCGACGAAGGGCGCGGTAAGCCTCCTCGCTCTCGCCGTCGAACCGCCGGGGTTGTCTGGTGGACGAACTTTCGGCGTCGCTGTCCTTGGCGCCCCAGTGGTCGGGCAGGCCTATGATTCCGTCGCCCGTACCTTTTCGGGAGCGTCGGTCGCTATCGCTCCCCGAGGAGTTCCCGCCAGCGACCTGATAGATTTTGTTGGCAAGCTCGCTTCCAATGCTGAGGAGGCTCTGGTCGAGTCTGGAATTCGTTGGCCGCAGGTCCAGCACGTCGATCTCGACGGACCGCGCGGACATGGCGGAGTATCTCGAGTCATCGCCGGAGCTGCTGCTGTAGTACTGGTCGGGATTGTCCGCCTTGAACTTAAGCGAATGACCGTGTAGGCTCGACGAGGCCACCCGGTTCCGTGAGGTCAGTTGGGGGAGGCTGGCAGAGGAGTTGTATCCGGAGTTTAGGTTGTGATCCGACGAGGATAGTTCGTAGGTCGTGACCTGGGTCTTTCTAGGGGCGACGAATGACCTGGAGAGGCCGGCCTTGGAGGACGGCGCAGCAGGCGTAGGAGGGGAAGAAGTGGAGGTCGATTGGTTGCCGGTGCCCATTGTCCAACTAGACCGGCGGGGGGCATGCCGCCCGCTGCTGGAGCCACTTGTGCTCATTACGGGAGGAGGAGGCGACTGGGACTTGGGCGGTGATGGTGTAGATGACCTGCTCCTGTTGTGTCCTGAGTAATGCGACAGCCTGTCCCTCTCTCTCCTCCTGCCACTGTTGCTGCTCCTGGTGCTACGGGTCATTCCGGCTCCTATCCCCTTCGTCTCGAGCCTCGTTCGCTTCAATTGTTCTTCCTATTCTTATCCCCCTTTAACATGGTCCAAGTCCCGTCATCGCCGTCATCACGGTCCGGCCCGCCGTCCGCCCGGTGCGCGGTAGCCGGGGTTGTACGTACAGCTGTGCTGTATTCGATAACCTACCGACCGAAAGATCGCGCGCACCGGCGTCTCATCTAATCTGTCTATCGATATCAGTCATCAGGCGAGTCATCGCATCGCTCGTGCGGACGCGGCGCGGGGTACTTGTAGCATGACTTGTAGCCTTTGTGAGCAATAACTAACCCTAACCTAGCTAGCTAGTCTAACCGGCCATACAACCCAAAACGGGATTCAAAAGCGGCGGAGGGTATCATTGACTTTTTACATACCGCCAGTCACCCTGCTGCTGCGTCTCAAACACTGGGTGCACTGAGATTTCTTTTGAAGCTGGCCAGACAGGTACTATTACAAATCCCTTGCAGGTTTGCTGTACCAGGTCGGTGGCCAAGCAATGACGACCTGCCTCGTCTGCCTCGTGGCCTCGTGTCCGCACGTATCGATGTCGTCGATGCCGAGTCGGCGTAGCTCTCCTCGGCACGAGACGCAGACGGGCGTGAGCCCCTCAATCTAGACTCCGGCCGGAGAGGAGACGAGAACAGGGAATCGGTAGTTCATCCAGAACATTGGTGACAGGGCTCGACTCTATGACAAAGAGTATCCGACAAAGAGCAAGTGCTCCTGTAGACGGTCGAAACTGGCAAACAAAGATCGACTCGTAGATCCATATGAGGTCATCCACAGGGCACGCATTGATTGCGTTGATCTCTCTCGCCAACCCCGCTCTCCTGCCCGCGTCCGTCGAGCGTGACACACCGCAGGTTGGAGGTGAACCGATCCGCGGCCTGAGGCAGAGGAGAAAGAGGGCCAACGCCGAGCTGGCGCTCAAGGATCTTACGGATGGGGGGTGGTTCGGTGAGTGGGGCGCAATCAGGTGGAGAGGCTGTCTAGTCCAATATTGGCAGCTGATCTCATGATATGAAAACGATCATTTGGAAGAATTGGAGGCGAAGCTGCAATTTAGTTCGGTCCATTTTGCGTGAACGCTGCTATTTGCAGGGATTTGCTGCGTCAAGCGTTCTGACGTAATCAATTTTTGCCCAGGAATAAACGAATCCGAGGGGGGGAAATGCTCAGGCTGCAAACCAGGGCAGGTGAGATGCGCTCCCTCTCTCGACGGGTACTGTGGTGAGGACTACGAGTGCTGCAACGACTCTTGTGGAACCTGTGCCAAGCCCGGCGATTCCTGCTCCGACGAGGTTTGTGTATCTCAACCAGGGATGAAATGCTCAGGATGCAACGCGGAGATGACTGGGTGTTACGCTCACAACGACGGCTACTGTGAGCAAGGCATGGAGTGCTGCAACGACTCTTGCGGGATCTGTGTTGAGCCTGGTACTCTGTGCCACCAGCGAGTTTGTCAGAGCCAGCCCCAGCTTGTGGACCAGATCCTTTGCGGATATCAAGTAAGAAATCGTCTGCATTCACTTTTGCTTTCGCGTATGTACTACAGCCAATCTTGGTTATTTAGGGCTGGTTTTCTTTTCCCGGCGATGGAGCCCCGATAAATAGGTGGTGCGTTCGTTTGCGGCCTAGTGGCTTCTACGCTTCACGGGCTCACTTTTAGGGCACTTTTATGGGGCTCACTTTTATTTTCAAGGAAGCACTGGTTTAAGCAGACGAGTGCATCGGATCCGAAAAACCCAACTCTCGAAGAGTTGAGCGTCGACTCCTACCCAACAACTGATGAGTACGACCCTGCTGACCTCGTCGAGGTCCGAGGTCTTACCATGCCAGACGGCTCAGCCGCCAAGTTCTTCAGCTCCGTGAAGTACGGTGTTGTTTTGAGACATTTCACCTGGATGAAAGAGTATGGGATCAGTGGCGTTTTCCATTTGCGTTTCATGGAGAGTATCCACATCGACAGAAATAGGGAGTGGAAGACCATGGTGCTACGCAATGTCCGTCAAGCCGCTCAGGCCACGGGGCGTTCATTCGCGGTGTCCTACAACATTTCGGGCCGGACGCTTACAAATAAGGTCCTTCAAGACATGAAAATTGATTGGAAGAGACTTGTGGATGAGGAGAAGATTACTCAAAGCCGGCGTTATATCAGACATTCTGGACGGCCAGTGCTGCGTATCTTTGGCGTTGGTTTCAAAGCTCCAATGTCATTTGTTGATGACACAGCAGGGATAGCGGATCTAATCGATTGGTTCCAAAACACAGCCGATGATAGGTATAGAGTATTTCTGATCGGTGGAGTGCCGTAAGTCTCTTCGATGTTACGTGTCTTTCTTTCACGCTGATCCAACCTTTCACACGCGTAATCGAAACCATGCAGAAGCAACTGGAGGAGTCTTTCCGGTGACTCCCGTTCTGGAACTGCGTGGAAAAGTATCTATGATTCCTTTGATGGCATTCACCCCTGGCATGTGGGAAGATATTCCACCGATGACTTCGAGAGCTACTACACGGATAAAATTAAGGCCGATGCGGAGTATTGCGCCGAAAGAGACGATATTATCTACATGCCAACCCTATGGGCTGGGTTCTCTTGGCATAACTTGAAGGATCACGCCTTCCCCGTGAACCAGATTCCACGGCTTGGCGGCAGATTCATGTGGCAGCAAGCACACCGATACTCTGCTGACTCAAACATCCACACAATTTGGATGGCACAGGTAGGCGAAAGTTTGCAACGCTGCCATTTGTCCCCAGCCGGATCTCACTATATATTTCTAGTTTGACGAAGTAGATGAGGGCACGGCAATTATGAAGGTTGCACAAAACTCTAGCTACCACCCAGTCTCAGGAACATGGTTGGCACTAGATGCTGATGGTCAAGCACTCCCATCTGACTGGTACTTGCGTTTGGCAGGAGAGGCTCAAAAGATGTTCAAAGGAGAAATTGCCCTAACTGGCACGATACCAATAACTCCCTGAGACAAACAGCCATGGAATCTCATCATAAGGTTATGGATCATAGATATTGCAGTCTCATTTATTCGCACACGACTAGATTGCAATTAGAGAGAGGCAACAGTGTTCTGCCAGAAATGATACACTCACAGTGGTGATCAATATAACATGAAGGCCCAGTGTCTGTTCTTCAACCTTCGTGTATGTACCCCGACGCCCTCCCTGAAGACTTTTACGTGTCCTGGGACTACCACCTGCCTGCCACATGCTGCTGTTGCCACCCCATCCCTCCACTGCCGAGTTGCTGCCACCTCGTCCTCATCCACGCCTAACTGAGCATATTTGACACCACTGCTGTTGCCCCTTGGCTGACCGCCACCCTACTGTTCCTGCTCCTGCACTGGTCGTTCCCTGACCCCTCTGCCTTCTTGTTCGAGCCGCCCCCTGCAAGTCCGTGTCACTGATATGGATGGGTCCTCTCTCGGCCTGTTGAGAGATCTCAGAGTACCTACCAACACCATCTTGCGGAGAGCAAGGAACTTGGAGGTGAATTTCATGGAAAAAGTGAGATTCATTGAACATATGGATGTAAAAAGGATGAATGTGCAGGTGGATATCTGCTTGCTGGTGATGTTTGGGCACTGGGCTGTTTGAATGGATAGTCACTGACACAAATATTTTCTTACCCCGGATGGTGTAGGAAACGAACGAAATAATTCCTGGGGCCCGGGGCCTGGGGCGACTTGGTAAGCCAGCCACATGTAGCGCATTTCCATGGAATGTGACTTCTGTTGTTTGATGTGTTGTTGACAATGCTGTTATTTTTGATGTAAATTGAATTGGAACGGCTGGTTGAGGATGTGATCCTCGCTTGCTGGGCGCTAAGGAATAGAGCTCCAAGTTCTGCTAAATTCGGCAGCTGAGGCAGCAACAAGTTTTTGGTGTAAGTAATATAGATATGGCAACATTGAGGAAAATTGCTTACTTATGCCAGTGCAGCTGCGTGCCCAGCTGTGCGTGCCTTTGGTGTGCTGAGGTAGTAGCAGGCATATAAGATTATATAACGTTGACGATGTTGATTATCGTACCATCATGAATTGAATCCTCCTAAACACATATTCAAAGAACTGGTTGATTTGACCCGGTCTAAGACGCTTGAGCGTTTGTTCTTGTTGAATTGGCTTGGAGACTGCTGGCTGTCAATTTCTGCTCTTACTAATGAATGATCTTTTTGCTGCCTTGCTCTAGCTCTAGTGGCGTATCATAACAAGCAAGTCAGACCCCAAAAATGAAGAAGTCAGCCACCAATTCATCGAATCTTGTAATCTTGTAGCTAGTCGTAGTATTGACTATTGTTGATTATTGACATGACATATAGCGCTGTGTACCTATCAAGTCAATATATAATGATATCATTGACATCACACCAACCAAAGAGGGCCGCCAAAGGTTTATGACTTGCGAAAGTTGACCATTGAACCTGTCTAGTTTTGTTTCCCTGGGTCCCACAACAACAACCTCGGGCTCATAGCCCATCAGTGTAGTAGTATGACAGAGAACAGATATTAAAGCTACTCCCCGGACACAGTCACAATAATATCTAATATAAGATAAAAGGACAACCGGTGTATGTCACCTTTTTCGTACCTGAGTTGATTCCTTCCGATTGAGTCCGTTCAATGGATTTCCAGGGATTTCCAATCAAACCTGAAATCGCACGACTTGCACGACTCTCCAATTTCGGAAGAGAAGCGAGAGGGGGGAGCACCACTGAGATGAGACCTCATACATAAAAACAAAATAACATCAAAAACGAAGACCAACTACTGATCAGACATGGGACCCGTGGAGCGTTAGCCGGAGCGCAGCGGAGGCTGTATGTATATAATATTAGGTCATATAATTCATATAATACTGCTATTACTATTGGAGTCGATTGTAGTCAATTTCATTGGTTCTTGGCTTGCTACAGAGACCAATGACATCAAAGAATACAACTTTTTTCAGGACAGTGCCCCGCACCCTGTGATGGGTTTTCAACCCAAGAGTTCACACATTTCCGCCCACGAGACAGCCTCTACAGAGGGGAATGAAAAACAAACAAAAACGGGGGAACAAAACCATGATGTATGCATGATGTGGGGGTCTGGCTGCTAGTGCTTGCTAGAGGTAGGGGGAAGCAAGGCATGCATAGGAAGCGCGATAGAACCGCCCTTGGTCTATCATGGTCAGCAGAGTCAAGTGGTTGATTGGGGACACTTATTTGCTTCAACTTTTCATACCACAACGATGTGTGAGAGTGACACCATCCGTAGTCCAGCTCCTCTCTCGAAGTGCGAACCTTCTCCGCCTGACATCGCAGTGCGAAGGCGCGCTGTCCGTTCGTGGGGTACGGACGCGCCGTAGATAATAATAAGTCGGGCGAACGGACAAGGACGGGACGGGACCAGGCCCGCGGCTGTGCCCCTTCTCCCCGACGTAGATGGGCGCCCGCGGGGGGCTTCTTCGCATTGATGTGCCCCCGAGGCTTGGAACGGCGGCTTGGCGCCCACTTTGACGCCCGATTGGCCCGATTCTCGCTGGCTCGGACTTGAGTCGGTCGAAAGCGATAAAGCGATCGTACCTACAAAGCGAACCGGGGGGGGCGGACCGTCCATGAAGCAAGAGCCCCCACCTTAGGGGCGTCGATCGCACCAATCGCACGGGGAGGGGAAGCTGTTCCGACCCCGCGAATTCGAAACGACGGGGCCGCACAGAAAACCACCTCCCGGAAACCGCCCGGGCGCCCGAGGCCGGCGATGAGAGGCAGACAGAGAGAGGCGGAGGAGGACGCGGACGGTCGGAATCGCAGGACGAGTACGGGGAAAAATCGGAGAACGACGGCGCGCGATCGGACCGAGACGGGGGGCTGGGGCAGGAGACGGAGTATGGCCGGCCCGTCGGACGACGGGACCATGACGGAGGGAGGGGGGAGGACGCGGATGCGAAGGACACCCCGGACGACACCCCGGGGGGACCCCTCCGGGCCTGACGGAGCGGGGGGCAGCCGGCCCGGGACCGGGAGGCGGAGGCGGACCGCCTCCGGGGCCGCGTGTGGCCCGCTCCTCCTCCCGTCCGTCGTCGCGCTCCTCCTTTCCCTCCTCCTGCCCGCCGCCCGCGCCGGCCTGTCCTTCGGCGGCGTCACCTCCACGAACGAGTGCTACGACGCCCTCGTGTCCGCCCGGGACCCCACCCTCGGCCGCCTCGACCGCGACGCCTACGTGACGTTCGTCAACGAGCTGTCCGGGGACGCCTTCACGGCCTTCCGGTACGACGAGGAGGGTGGGTGGGGGATGTACCCCGCCACGGAGTTCGGGCAGCTCCCACCCGCGGTGCGGGGGGAGTTCTACCGTCACGCTTGCGGGGGGGCATTCGTGATCTGCGACTCGGCGTACCTGTACGCCGACGGGGCCGACACGGGGCGGGACCCGAGTCCCGACGCGCAGCAGGAGGTCTACCTGTACCAGGTCTGCCTGGGCGTGGAGGGGGCGATCGAGGAGGCGAGGCCGGAGCCGGCAGTTCCTGCGACCACCGGGAGGCCGAGCGCCGAGCCCACCGCGAGGCCGACGGCGGCGGCTACCGAACGGCCCACGGCGAGCCCCGTCGCGGTCCGTACCGTGACGGTCCCGCTGACCTTCCAGGTGGTCGTGTCGGGGAACGTGACGGCGGGGGAGATGGCGACGCCCGGAGACGGGACCCGGCAGAGCCTCCTCCTGGCCGTGACGCTGTGGAGCGACGCGGTGGCCCGGGGGTACTTCGACGCG
>JAAMXK010000935.1:3866-15229 GCA_019693575.1 Thalassiosira oceanica | reverse complement strand
GGACGACACTTCTGATTTTCTACCTGCATGGCACCCGAATGAGGCCTCGTCGTTAGAATGGAAACGAAGACAAACCCAAAGGTGGTCTCCGAAGGTACACCGCCGCCAACGATGCTCCGCCCTGTACCCCTTCTCGGCTCGGCCCGCACGTCCGCGCCGCCCTCAGCTCCGATGATTGCCCCTCGGCGCACGACGACGGAACAGTCGGCCGGCGCCGATATACTGACGAGGGACACGATTCCTCTGTGCCCCGCCGCCGTCGCGCTCTTTGACGTCTCCTGCCTCGCCCGGCGGGCTTTGCGTCCCCGGCGGCTAGATCCGCGCTCGGCCGCGTCCACGTCGGCATCTCCTCGGCCCTCGGCTCGGTCAGCGCGCCGCCCCTGACGGGAGGGTCGAGGCTTACCTTTTGCCTTGCTCCATGTTGTCTCCTCGAGATGGAGAACCCTGTCTACACGTCGCGTGGCGGTACGCAGACAAGCTCAAGCGGGAAGACGACGGATCACACGAGCAAGCACCGGACAGCATCAGGGGTAGTTATTTCAAACAAAGCAGTACAAGAGGATTACATTAATAATGAACAATAAGTCTAAGCAATACATCAGTGGCAGCCTTCGACCGAGTCCGGGCAGACCGCCCCGCACATGGAACCATCGTCGAGGACCGCATCCAACCAGTTGTCGAACGAGCGAACGTTGCAGTTTCCAGGACGGGAGTACTGGCAGACGGTTGCGTGGCAGAAGAAGCCCTCGTCGTCCATCCCCGTGCTCTCTGCGCAGCCAATCCACCTTGAGCCTCTGTTGATAGCACATGGGTGCAAAAGAGTTGGATTCACGAAACAAATTGTAGGGTGGAATCCATTTGGAACTTACCTCCAAACAGCGGCGGTCATTGTGAAGTTGTCCGGATACTCTCTATCGACTTTGTTGTCGATCCAATTCTTGAGAATGAGATCAGGCTCCGGTATGATGCTTGACCTGCTGTGCCTACGAATAGACTTGTTTTCGCCGACGTTGCCGCCGGCGGACCCCGTGTACTTGCAGTTATTCGTGATGATCGCGTCAGCAGACTCCACCGCCTGCTGGGCAAGCTTTTCGGACCATTTGAGTGGCCGGAACTCTTTCCCGTTGGACTCGTGAAAGTCCTGGCGTCGGCTATTGTGCCCCTCGAGCCACTCCTGCTCCCGGGTGCTAAGTGTAGGTTTGTAACCCACTCTAATGATGTGATATTTGATTCTCGAGTTGACAGCAGGTCCTCTGAGGACCTCCTCGTCGTTGACATACACCCAATATCTTTTTATTCCATTCCGTTCAGCCTCGAGGCGCAGTCTGTACCGTCCATTGGATAAGCAAACCGAGTCAGCGTAGTCGGTGAGAGGAGGAAGAGATCCTACGGGGTTGTCTAACCAAGTCCTTCCAGGCCCTCCAGAACCCAACTTGAATCCACTGTCTGTATTCTGTGGACCTGTCCGGACGACCACTTTGATTCTATATTGGTTGTTTGGACATGATGGATCAGTGGCTATCGTCGTCGTCGTCGTTGTCGTTGTTGCCGTTGTTGTCGTCGTCGTCGATGTCGTGGTTGGTGGTGACACTACCGAAACGCACTGAATCCTTTCCCTCGCGCCGGGAAGTTCAGTAGTAGACATGTCAGAAACAGCTCCGCCAATTCCAAAGTATGCTTCAGAGTCAAAGTAAGAGTTGTTTGAGTGGAGGGTCACCAGAAGTCTTCTGCGCTCGTTGCATGCCATACACCTACCTACATTGCCCTTCTTGAAGCACCCCTTGCTGGGATAGTTAGTGCCCACTCTATACACTGATATCCCCAGCTCCTGCCGCCTGAGCAGCAGATTTTGTCAGCCTTCAAACCATAGTACTCATAAACATCGACGTCAGCTCGTACCGTTCATCACATTGCCTGTCGGTGAGGCATGCTGTTGGAGCCTGCTTACACCAGACTCGTTCCAAGACACCGGTAAGTTTGGCTCAGCATTCTGAGCCGGCGATCCACCACTTCCGAAGTACATTCGCCCGCCCTTCTGAAAGCATCCGTTGGCTTGAAGAAGATGTGGGGGGCAGACGTGATCCAAAGTTAGAGAGAAGTACTCACAAGTTGAATGAAGAGTCTCGACCTACCAGGATAATTCCCCCCCACGAAGAGTTTCTCGTATCCGAGCTCCTCTCTCATGTCGTCGCACTGTTGACTCGTCTGACAGGCAACATCCTCCTCCTCGGAAAATGAGAATGAAAGAGAAATCGAAAGAAAGAGCGTCAGGCCCAAGACTTTGCTGCCGACTCTCATGATCATAGATGTGGGTATGATTAAGACCTGTAGTTGAGATTATGAAGGCGAGGAGTGTTGTTCGTTTTCGAGTCCCAATACAAACCCCGTCAGCAGAATCATGGTCATCTATCATCGCCTCCCCTCGATATTGGTATTGGCCCAAGGATGTTTGGTCCTGCTTTGGAGGTCTTGAACGTGTAAACACGATCTTGGACTTTCAGGTTACGTAGTCGTCGAGTTAGAGCGGAGGTGTTTGTTGAGATGCCGTGGCTCCCGGATTGCACTAAAACGCAGAGAGAGTCCGGTCGGCTCTCTTTGCTTGCCTTCAAAATCCAATCTCATCTTCGTGGTCTTGAAGTTAGTCAGTTTATCAAGCAACCAGTATCGTATACAGCCTGCGCGCAGGCAGGAGCAAAGCAAGGAGCAAGACCAAAACCGCAAGATGGCCAGCAGAGCAGGACTGTCCCTGTCTGGCCCTCGGCCTCACATACAAACAGAGCACAGAGCCAAGGCTGCACGGAGAAATTGAGCATCCCAGTCCCCTCACAAACACGACATCATGGTGGAGCTACTTGAACCCGGAACCGAGGCGGAGACCTGCCGGATGGCAGGGCGAGGGATGAACGGCCTTCGAGGAATCATCGTTTGCTACAATCCTCACAACTCGAGGTACACGCTTGAGCTCGAGGCTGGAGACATGATGTGCCTTCGGTCGCGGAATGTCCGCGCCGTCAGGTTCAAGAGCGAGGCATCCGATCCTTCGGTCGCCGCTGTCGATGACGCGTCTGTCTCAAGGGAAGATGCCTATCGTGACACGAGCGGCAAGGTCAAGTCCTCTTTGCCCAACATCCCGAACAGAGTCGAGGAAGAGCGAGAGCGAGGGCGCGACGATGAAAAAGCCGAGCCTCGACAGGCTCGACAGGGACGACAGGGAGCACCCGACCTGCTTGAAAGCATTTCCCCGATTACTGTCTTGCCGGTTGCCCTGATCGCCTACATGATATTCAAGAACAGCGGTCAGGGTACCCACACCCCCACCTACCACTCAAGCAATCATCATTCCGGAGGAATCACAACGCCCGTCCTAATCACGAGCCTGGTCTACACGTACTTCGCGTGGGAGTGGGGAACTAAACCACGCAGCCTCGACAACCGGGGCGACTTCAAGCTGTCCAATGTCTTCCTGCGGCTGACGTTCTGCGAGGCATGGGAGCTCGCCCTCCTCGGCGGTCTCCTGCTCTGGTGCCTCGAGGTGGAGGTGTATGGCATTGTCAGCGTCGGACTCGTGATGTTCTTCGTGTGGAAGTTCGGGACCAAGGACGGTACGCGGGCCTTCTCGTTTAGTAACGTCAAAACAAGCCTCTCCGGCCTCAGTATCTGGGAGGTTTTGCTGGTTGCGAATGTCTTGGAGAGTGGGTTGCGTCATGTGACCCGTCGACGTTGAATCTAGACTGATAGGGTAGCAGAAAAGAGCGATTCATGGAATAGTCAATCTGAATTTGGTGTGGGATCTTTACCGTAATTGTTGGGTGCAGTCGAACTTAACGATTCATTTTTTGTAGAAATCTTTTGATTGGGGGGCCGCAGCCTGTCTTACGGACTCTCTGCTATATTGCCCCGTGGTATTGAATAATGACTAACTAGTCACAGAACTTGATTGGGGCCTTTTCTTCGGGAATGAATGGCCTTCTGGTGTAGATAAGATTTTATAAGGTCGTGTGTGTCTTCTCAATATTTCACCATTACAACCATCTTGGGCATAATCCTATCCAGTATATCCCAACTAATTTTTCATCGTCACCATGCTGGCAGGACGATACTAGCTTTCCTTGCAATGCAACCATTACATCCATCATTGACCATAAACCGATGATAAAGGCAGTATTGTTGTTTTGTTTTCATTATGTCCAAAGCCGATCAAAGACTCTCGGCAGCTGCCTGCAGTTAAAGGATCATTTTGAGATAAAAGCCACATGGATCTCAAACATTATTTAGGTAGTCGTGGCGTTGGAGTCTATCGTTGCTTTTGCCACGACAATGATTTAATTTTGTGAATGAGTTTGGTGCGAAGTAACGGCAATGATGAACACTGGGCTAATAATAAATTTAATATCTACTTGTATCAAATAATGCCCAGCCACATCTATCTCTTATTCAAACTTAGCGCCTCCATCATTATCACAATTATACTTGCTGCAGCTATATAAAGCCGGAGATGGTTGTACTGTCTTCTATTCAGATTTTTTGCTCTGGAATACTGCGTGAAAAATAAAATATGCCCATATGCCCATATGGTTATCCTCATTGGCCTCTGCTTTGCATCAATGCCTAGGTATTCAGACTTGACTGATACGTCTTCACCCTGATACAATATTCTCAAAATTGCCTGATAAAGCAGTGCGTATCGGTCCATCTGTCCCTATCGTCTAGGTTGAAGAACAGGATCGTGTGTGCTGGTTGCTGTAGCTAGGCGGCGAGTCAACAGACGACTTGGACTGTTGGCATTGAGGCACCGTTGCCAATGTGCAAAGTAACATGGTGGTGATAGAGTAGTGTCGTTTGGCCGTGGGCGGGGTCGTGTCAATATCCCATTTGGATGAAGAGGGGAGGAAAGTTGGGGCGTACACATGGAGGCTCTGCAGCTCATGTCATTCATGTCTCATGTCATGGTTGTTTTGAGTTGCGACGGCACGTGTGCAGTTAATAGAGTCTAGGCAGCCGTGTCAGCAGCGCCCGGGCGGTGGTTGGTGTCGATGATGTCCCAAAGGAAGGTACCTGTAGAGTGCAGGCGGGGCGGCACAGCTGGCGGCGGTGAAGTCTCCTGTGGAGTGCGTGCGAGGCGGCACAAGCGAAGCGAAGTCTCATGATGCATTGGTACAATTGATGTGTTGCGTTGGGTGTTGTTGGAGCCAAGGTTTAAAGGTACTAGAGGGGGGAAAGTAAGTGACTGTTTCAGAGGTAGTGGCCAGATGATGTGGAAGAGAAGAGCTAGATAGTCTTGAGAAGAGTCAGAAAATTTTGAATGCGATTTACTTCTACCCCGGTTTCATTGCGGCACCTAATGAGTTAAGTACTGAGTACATACATATGTATGATGAGAATATAATGACTGTTGGGCAAGATGTAATGAACATTTACAGGTTCAAGTCCTCTTAAGAATGAAATGAATAGACCGCCCATCCTGTTTTGCAGAGTTGGATCATGTCTCTTTTCACTTCACATCCCACCCATCACGACGTTTGTGACTTGAGCAATGCATGGGGGTCTACAAGTTTTAGCTTGTAGTTCAACTCATAATAGCACCCCACTGTCCCTATTTGATATGCCGTCTACAGTAGGATGAATTCCTTGTTGTTTGTAAGGACATTTATGAATATGATGAATTAATGGTTACAAGCTAGATCCCTTGAAGTCCATTGGGAGGCCTGGACTCAGCAATAACTGTCCTGCACAGTAATAGTTTAGTAGTAATGATCAGTTACAGGCTACAACAGTCCCCTTTTGAAGACGTAGTCTGCAGGGAGGTCTCGGCTAATCAATTCAGGGCTGCCACAATGTTGCTTGTGGTGAGACCAGCGGGCCCTTTGACAGTCCATCGAGCAGTATTCAGCCATCATGCTAGCCATCATGCAACCCGTGCAAACGAACAACTCTGATCTGGGAATTTTTTTTTCCGCAACCGAAGCAAGCGCCCACTTTCGCGAGCTTCTTCCTTGCGGCGCGGTGCAGCTCCTTCAGGCAGGTGCAAGGGAGGCGCTTGGCCACGAACTTCACGACGTCCCGGCGATTCCCTTGCACAAGCTTGTTGCCCATCCTGGTAGCCCTTCTGTTCACCACATTCATGTCGGAGTACGTTCCCAGTAGCTCGAGCAAGTGAATCATGCTGCAAATCACCACCTCGTTGGATCGGCGTTGGTTGAACCACTTCCCCCCCTCCTCGTTAGAGTCGCGGACGAATACGTTGCGAAGGAATCGCAGCAGCAAATCAATCGCCAGAGCGCGTTCGCTGCCTTCCTCCTCGACTCCAGGGAAGCAAAGCGACAAAGAGTTGAAACAAATCTCCATCGCTGGTGCGTCGGGGAAAAGTGCTGTCTTGGTGAAGTAGCCTTCGCCCGCAATGTGGTTCATGAACGAGACCACCGTGCTCTGCCGCGGGATTTCGGGAGGCGCCGTCAGCATGTGCTCGGTCTCAACACACAAGAAAAACTGCGGCAACCCTGAATTGATGGAGTCAAGACCCCCCAGCAAGGATAGCTTGCTAAGTCTATTAACTTCTTCAATTCTGGAACATCTTACTCTACCACAAGCAGAAACTGACAAGAAAAGGGAGTGTGAACACTCGACTCGTAGGCCTTGCCACAGTCATTGTGAGCCTTCTTTAGAAGTTCCGAGGACTGTTCCGACCCTGCATACCGAAAAAGATTTCTGAGCTCTCCAACCAAACTATCCAATATGCCGGGCATCATGGCCGACGGCTCTCAGGTCCAGGATGCTTCCTGGCTGCCCGAGCTGGCTGCAGGCGAACTATGAGAGGCTACGCCTCCTCGACCAGGGAGCCTTTGGGGCGGTCTGGCTCGCCAAGACGAGAAGGAACAGCTGCAGCCGGGGTGGCACGTCCAGCACCTTCGAAGAAGACTCCGAGGACGGGGACGAGGCGGACTGGCTCGTCAAGATCAGAACACCCTGAGTGCGCCAGCGACGGCGAGCATGATGGGAATTTCGTCACCGTTAATATAAGATGATCGACATCTCCGACGAAGACAAGAAGACCTACGCGCTTCGTGAGATATCGATCCTGAGCGAGATCAATCACCCGTGTATCATAAGGTGCCTTACTTCTTTCAGGTGTCGTGAGGCCGTTCTTGACATCGTTCACAAGATCCCGTCACTCAAACGCCCACGCTCAAAGTATTCGGAACCGTATGATGGTGGGCCGGACATTGGAGAGCTGGTTGACGAGGGAGGAGCGCTGCTGAGCCTTTCGTTGTGCAGGCTGGCGGCGAGACAATACGATAAGAAGGAAACTGTCCTGCGCAGGTTCAGTAATAACAATACAGTTACAGGCTACGACAGACCACTTTTGAAGATGTAGTCAGAGGGGAGGTCTTGGCTCATCACTTCAGGGTAGCCGCAGTTTTTCTTGTGTCGAGACCAATCGGCCCTTTGGCAGTCCTTCGAGCAGTATTCGACTATCATGCACCCCGTGCAGACGAGTAACTCTGATCTGGGAAATTCTTTTGGCAACCATGGCAATGGCTCACTTTCGCGAGCTTCTTCCTCGCAGCGCGGTGCAGCTCCTTCAGACAGGCGCAAGGGAGACGCTTGGCCACGAACTTTACGAGGTCTCGGCGGTTGCCATCCGCAAAATTGTTGCTCATCTTGACAGCTCTCCTCGCCACAACGGACACGTCGGAGTACCTTCCAAGTAGCTCGAGTAGGTAGATCATGCAGCAAATCGCCGCCTCGTTATCGCGCTGTTGATGGAACCAAAGCTCCCCCTCGATGGCAGCGTCGCTGACGAACACATTGCAAAGGAATCGCAGTAGCAAGGCAATCGCCAGGGCGCGTTCGTTGTCTTCCTCCTGGACTCTAGGAAAATTAAGCGTCAAAGAGTAACAGGTCTTCATCACTGGTTCGTTTGGGAAACGTGTCGCCCTGTCAAAGAAGCCTTTGCCCGCGATGTGGTTCATGAACAAGACCACCGTGCTCTGCCGCGGGATTTGTAGGTCGAACAACTCATGATTGTGTTCGCAGGGTCGAAGGACGTCCAATCTGGTGTCACTGGCGAGAATCGTTGGCTCCCACAGCGATCTGAGATCCGCCGTCCTTGTCGCCTCCTTCTTGGCGCGATTCTTGCGCCCACGTGCCTTCTTCCCGCTTGGCATTGCGCTTCAAGAGGGCGACGGAGCGCCAACTTTCTTCTCGGTGTATAATTTCAATAAGAGCGCCACTCTGACACTAAGCGATTAGTCAAAATTTTCGCCTTTCTGCACACACCATACCCAGGAAGGAGGGGGTGGTAGAGCGAGACCGAGAAGCTGTCTTGAAGCTGTGCGCCTGGCGTGACAGGGCAGCAATCAAGAACGCTGCATTGCAATGCCGAGCAGGAAGAAGGCCCAAGGGCGCATAACCGCGCCAGGAAGGAGGCCATTCGCACGGCAGAATTGAGATCGCAGTGGGAGCCAATGGCGCTCTGCAGCCGCAGCAATCACGTCGCTGTTCCTTGCGAGCATGTGCTGACGATGCCTCCCAAAATCCCGCAAGAGGGCACGGCGGTCTCATTCATGAACCGCATGGCGGGCGAAGGCTTCTTCAACAGGGCGACAAGTTTCCCAAACGAACAAATGATGGAGACCTGTTTCTCTTTGTCGCTTTCTTTCCCTGGAGTCCAGGAGAAAGACAACGAACATCGCGCTCTGGCGATTGACTTGCTGCTGCGATTCCTTCGCAATGTGTTCGTCCGCAACTCGAGGATTGAGGGGGAGCTTTGGTTCCATCAACGCCCTCAAAACGAGGCGGTGCTCTGCATGATGATGTACCTACTGGAGCTACACGGAACGTTCTCCGACAATGATGTGGTGGCGAGGAGAGCTGTCAAGACGAGCATCGAGCTGATGTATGGGAACCGCCGGGACGTCGTGAAGTTCGTGGCCAAGCGTCTCCCTTGCACATGTCTGAAGGAGCTGCATCGCGCTGCGAGGACGAAGGTCGTGAAAGTGGGCAAGTGCTATGGTTGCCACAAGCAATTCCCCAGATCAGAGTTGTTCGTCTGCACGGGGTGCATGATGGTTGAATACTGTTCGAGGAGGTGCCAACGGGCCCACTGGTCACACCACAAGCAAAGCTGTGGCAATCCCGAATTGATGAGAAGAGACCTCCCAAAGGACTACATCTTCAGGGGGATTGTACTGTCTTAGCCTGTAACTGATTATTACTACTGAACCTGCGCAAGAAAGTGTTCCAATCTTGTGCATATTGTCTCGCCGCCAGCCTGCACAACGAAAGGCTCAGTGAGTGCTTCTCCCGCGAGAATGGCTTCATTGAAACTACTGCACATAAATGTTCTGCAATATGACAAGAAGCCAAACTTTCCCGCGGAACTAGATTAGATTGTACAGACCAGCACCACCTTGTCAACTAAGCATTATAACGGAGCCTCCTCCCTCCTCAAGCATTTGCCTGCCGCACTCATAAATACCGCCCTTCGCCCCCGGCCTTCCGCGCCGATGCCATCCGCGCCGCTGGCCGACAGCGTTCGGTGCGCCCGGAAGCCGAGCAGCACCGCCCGTGGCGCCCAGGAGGGCGTCCAGCTCTGTGGTCACCGGGCGGCGCCGTCCCCCGCCACTGCCCGCCCGCAGCACCTGCCTCAGGCACGACTCGGACCACGACACCGCCTGCTCGTCGTAGGACGAGCCGTCGTCGTCTCCGTCGTGACGCCTCTTGGAGTTCGTTGGCTCCCACTGCGATCTGAGATCCGCCGTCCGTGTCGCCTCCTTCTTGGCGCGATTCTTGCGTCCGCGTGCCTTCTTCCCGCTTGGCATGGCGCTTCAAGAGGAGACGGGGCAACTCCCAACTCGAAACTAGTGCGCAGAGAGGAGGCAACAGTGTGAAGTCAAAAAATAAATTCTCATTTCTGCGCACACTCACACCCAGAGAGCGGCCGGCGCACAATCAAGAAGGCAGCAGCATTGCAATGCCGAGCAGGAAGAAAGTGCGAGGGCGCCGGAACCGCGTCAGGAAGGAGGCGACCAGGACGGCAGAATTGAGATCGCTGTGGGAGCCAATGACGCTCTGCAGCCGCAGCAATCACGTCGACGTTCACTGCGAGCACATGCTGACGGCGCCTCCCGAAATCCCGCGAGAGGGCCCTGTGGTCTCGTTCATGAACCACATCGCGGGTGAAGGATTCTTCAACAGGGAGACCCTCCTTGCTGCAAACCTAAGCCACCCTCTTGATTCAATCTCGGGGCATTGCAGCGCTTTCCAGAAGTCGGGGAGGAAGAGAGCGAGCGCTCCCTTGCGATTGACTTGATGCTGCGATTTCTTCGTAATGTTCTCGTCCGCGACTCTACCAAGGAGGGAGAGAAGTGGTTCAACCAACGCCAAACCAATGAGGTATTGATTTGCAGCATGATCTACCTACTCGAGCTGCTGGGAACGTACTCCGACATTAAAGTGATGAACAGAAGGGCTACCGCGGTGGGCAACAAGTTTGTAGATGGTAACCGCCGAGACGTCGTGAAGTTCGTGGCCAAGCGCCTCCCTTGCACCTGCCTGAAGGAGCTGCACCGCGCTGCGAGGACGAAGGTCGCAAAAGTGGGCGTTTGCATCGGCTGCCACAAGCAGTTTCCCTGTAAAAAGCATGTCCCCAGATTAGAGTTGTTCGTTTGCACGGGTTGCAGGTGCGTTCACTACTGTTCTAGGGCGTGTCAGAGGGCAGACTGGTCTCGACACAAGAAGTACTGCGGCCTTGGGTGATGAGCCTGCCTATCGTCTGACAAAGGGAACTAGATTATAGACTGTACATACACAGGCCGGTACTACTGTCAACTAACTACAGGAAGGATTGTTAGTAATATTTGGAAATGAATTCCGCGTAGGTCACTTGTTTGTCTGCCATATCTAGTATGGCTTCTTCTGGACACCAGCTCCTCATCGATCAAGCGACTCATCGAAGTATCTCTGCGAGCACACCAGTCACACCAGCTCCCATTCCGTCAGCTCCGACTTGATCACATTCACGCTCGTCTTCAGATCAGTGCATAGAGGCAGAAGCCTCGACAGCATACTCGTCCGGATCCAGTCCGACACCGAGCGCAGGGCAGCGACGACGTACTTGTGGGCCTTGTGGGTTTACCTCCCCCCCTCACCAAGGTGGCCATGAGCGCGGCCATGTCAGGCTCGTCGAACTCAATTTTGTGACGGACTTGATGACCATGGCGTACTGCTGGGGCGTGAGTGGGTCGAAGACAAGCGACCTCCACTTGTCGTCGTCCATGAGACAAGGGCTGAGAGTCCGAGAGTCCCCTAGCTAGCGATTTCACGCGGCCGAGTAAAAAACCAACGCAACACACTCACGCGAT
>JAAMXK010000900.1:0-10921 GCA_019693575.1 Thalassiosira oceanica | reverse complement strand
GGTCAGTATGGCCCGCTCGGCGCTCCCCCGGGTGTTACGGGACGACGACGACGACCGGACGTCGTCGCCGCCGGGGCGGGAGCCGCGCCCGCTCCCGCCGGAGGATTTGCGGCCGCGGCGGTCCTTCCCCCGGCCCTCCCCGTCGCGGGACGAGGAGGACGAGTCCCCGTCGGAGGACGACGACGACGAGCCGTCCGAGCTGGACGAGGACGATTCCTCCTCCTCGTCGTGCCGCGTCAGGGGGGCCCGGGCCCCGGCCGCGCCGTCCCGGCGGATGTTCCTGGTCACGGACGACATGCTCATGACCGACACCTCGTCCTGCTGCCGTCGTCGGGAGCGAACGCGACCGACGCGGTCCTCGAGCGCGGCAAATCCCGACTTGCGCGACTGCCCACCGCCCGTACCCGGACCTCCCGCCGCCACCGAGTCGAGCTCGTTGCTCTTCGCGTTCAAATCCGCCCGGGGTCTACGATACCTACCTACGCATGGCCGTAGATACCTCTAGGTAGGTAGGTATGATACTAACTAGCACAGCATGCGGTCAATACTGGAACCCACTGCAATAGACTATACATACGATGACCGATCTCACCACGCTCGGGAATTATCTCGGGGATGTTCATGATCGAACCATTGCTCTCGTCGCGAGCGCCGGCATCGATGATGCTCTTGACTTCCTTTCTGGTCAGGCGACGGCTCTGATCCGGGAAACTTTGGATGGCTGCAATGACTTTCATGTCTTTACTGTTGGAGGTATATCGCCTCAAATGCGGTTAGTCATGTTCAAGCAGTTGAACCAAGAAGGGTTGATACCTGCAATACGACAAATGTTCGATCTTTTCGTCGTTGATATTTTGTCCGCCCTGAGAGATGCGGTCACGCGTGATCTTTCCGCGGAGGAAGTTGACACAGTTTGGGGTATCACAAGTTTCATGGATACGCCGGATGGTCTGTTGGAAGTTTTGCGGTCAAGACCGTTAGGAACGAGCTCCCACGCGCTGCTTCATCATCAAAATGAGTCGCTCGCGTCGTTAGATTGGAGACGAAGGTTGTCCGGGACTGGAACATTCGCTACGATTCTCGCGTCCCTGCATGATTTCGCCAATGCTTTTGTTGATATCAATGGATTGATCCCCATTGCGATCGCAACACAACATCAGTTCAATGCGGTCAATGTCCCCTCACCCGGGACGATATTCGAATGTCTCCACCGAGAGAGTGATAATGTTGTTGTTGCTCACCGTCCCGGTTTGGTGGATGAGGTTTTTGGTATCTGCCCATGCAATCGCAAGATGAATGAATACCTTGTTCGGGTGTTACGGAACGACCTCTATTCGGTGCGTGGTTTGTGGGGCGAGGATTTCTCTGTATTCCAGCATGGGCAAGAGCCACCCCTTGGACAGCGTTTTTTGGTAACATTGGTATTCTACGTGTCTGTGGAAGTGCCCGAGCAGGGAGCCTTTGCTGATTTCTGCGATAGGTTTCAACTAGGAAAAATGGCAAGCGCGATCCTACCATGCATGTAGTCCTATTAGCAAATATTACTATTTCAGTACAAAATCTTCTTGGAAGGTCCATGCTAGCTAGCTGTAGAACAAGTCGTGCTGATCATTGTGGACTGTTGCCTGATGGTTAAAGGTTCCTGATCGGGGAGGGGCGTGACGATTCCCGAGGCGGCCGCTGATTGTCGGTCCTGATGAGTGTCTGTTTAGGTCACTGGCCTAGTACATCTGTGAATTCTTCTAATTCTCATCCTCCTCCGCATATCCATCCTTATCGACTCGACTTTCGTCGTAGGAGACCGTATTGGATGTCCTCCTTCTTTTGGACCGTGGTGTTGACTCTGAGTCACAGGGACAGGCAAGTTAGATTCATTAACTCAAAGCAGTGGCAAGTTTGTGACAGGTAGGTTTGGGCACGTACTAGTTGTTGTGGTTTGTTTATTCTTCTTTCCCCTTTTAGGGCATTTCTTATGATGGCCGTTCTTGCTGAGGCGTAGTGGCGGTGGTGTGTCAGGGTGTTCATGGTCCCAATTGCATCGTTTGCATAAAGTGAAAGTATGAGTGATAGTATCAGCCCTCGGGCGACGTCCCGAAGTATCAGCCCCCGGGTGACGTCCCGAAGTATCAGCCCCCGGGTGACGTCTCGAAGTCACTCCGCGGATAATAAAGTTGTCCGGACATTCTGTAATCTTGTATGGAGGTTGAGCAAAGTTATACGTTGTTCTGTCATCATTGCCCTTCTTTATGGGTTAGTATTCCATATTTGTGTCATTGTGTCTTGTTTGGTAATTAAAGTTGGCTCACCATACGTAGAGCAGTGGGAGTGTACCCTTGATTTGCTCCTGCATTATCTCCTCCAAGAATTGGACTAAATGGTTTACTAAATGCGTATGGAATCTCTGCTGTTTGACTGAGGTCTCCCTAAAGAAGATGTGTTCAATAGTCAGGGTGATGTGTTCGACAATGAATGAATGTATTCGATCTCTGTCCCTTACCGTCTGGATTTCCCCCAATGATTCAAAGAAATCACTACCCAACAAACTATCCTCCTCCATTTGCTCTTGTTCCTGTTCAGACACATCCATTTTCACATCATCACCCAATGGGGGGCACAGCTTGGTGATCTGCTGTTCTTGCTGCAGCTGCTGTTCCAACTGCAACTGCTGCTGCTGCAGCAACTGTACCATATCATCCTGCCGATGTTGCATCTGCGACTGCGACTGCGACTGTTGCTGAACCAGATCCAGATCATTCTGCTCATTTTTCAACTGGCAAGAAATGCTAGTTGGTGGCCTCTGATGGCTCCGATGGTCGGTCTTTGAACTACCCCGACGACTGTCTTCTTGTACACACATCTCCCACATATCCGTTAATTTCATCTTATTGCCGTCCATCTTGTCCTCCTTAGTTGTCCTCCTTGGTCCTTGGCCCTCTCCTTGTCTCTCACTTATCTCTCCTCTCTTCTGCTCGAGGACCCTCGCGCCGCCGCCGCCGCCGTCGGCGTCGCCGAAGTTCCCGGACGCGGGGGCGGGGGGGACCCCGTCCTCGCGCCCGACGCGGTGCCCCCCTTCCCCGCCCCCGCGGCCGTCGGAGTCCGAGTCCCGCGGCCCGTCGTCGTGCTCGTCGGGGTTTTGAGGGTCGTAGCCGGACCCCCCCCCGTAGTAGGACGGGCCGCACGAGGCGGCCAGCTGCCGGGGCTGCCGCCTCCGAAACGGCGGCGGCGGCGGGAGGGGGTCCCCGCCGTACCCTCCCGCGGACCGCGCCTCCTCCCGGCGCCGGGAGAGGTTCCTTCCGAGGTTGTCGGACGGCCTCGTACCCCCCGAGTGGAGGCTCGCGCCGATGTCGTCGGCCTCGTCGACGGCCTCGGACGGCCCCTCCCGGTCCTCGTCCACGGTCCGGCCGTCGGCGTCGCTCCCGCCGTCGCTCCCGTCCCCGTCCTCGTCCCCGCGGTCGCTCTCGTCGGTGCCGGCGTCCTGCGTGACCTGCGTGCGGTGGTCGTCGTCCTCCTCCTCCTCGTCGACGCCGTCGTCATGCTCCCCGCCGCGGTCCCCGACGTCCCGCCGCGGCGGCTGCCCCGGACCCTGCGCCGCCGTGGCCGTCCCGGCGGCCGCCGCCATCTTCTGCCTGTCCCCTGTTCGTTATTTTTTCGATGTGTCATATGGTATCGGTAAAGTGTTGAATGAGAACGTCTCTATTCGGCGCGACGCCAGGCACGAAAGAAATCGAGGGGACGAAAAAACTCACGCTGGATGAAGTCGACGAAGCTGTTGTACTCCCTCGCCTCGTCCTCCCTCGTCCTGTGCCTGATCGGCGGACTCGGCAGTCCGTCCGCCTCCCCGGAGGGCTGCTCCCGCTCGACCCTCGGCGACTGCTCCGGCGACGGGCTCCTGGGCCTGCCGCCGCTCCTGCTGCCCTTGCGCCGCAGCGGGTGCTGCTGCGGCGGCGGCCCGCCTCCCTCGTCCTTCTCGGGCTTGTCGTCCCCGCCCCTCCCGGACTTGTCCCGGTCGCGGCCGCCGCGGCTCTTGCTCCTCCCCCCGCCGGTCCGCTTGCCGTCCCCGCCGTCCCGCTTGCCGCGGCGCTCGCCCCTGCTCCTCTCCTTGTCCTTCCGCCGCGCCTTGCGGCGTCGCTTCTCCGAGTCCGCGAGGCGGTCCGGGCCGTCTTCGTCCCCGCTCTCCCCGCCGCGGGATACGCCGCCCCCGCCCTCGCCAGGGTCGGGGACCGCGGCGGCGGAGGACGCCGCGGCCGCCGCAGTCGGCGGGACCGCGTCGTCCTCCGGCCGGGGCGCCGTGGGGGGCAGGCCGCTCACGCACAGAGGGCACGCGCGGAGGAGGACGCGCCACTCCCCGCTCCGCTTCTGGTGGCGGAGCTGTATGCCCGGGTGGAGCTTGCACCGTCCCCTGTCGTCGACATCCTGCGACTCCTGCGGCTCCTGCGCCGACATGGTCTCGATTCGTGCGCGTTCGTCGTTTCGGGCGTTATAACGTATCTTCCCCTCCTCGGGCCGTCGGGAGGGTGGCCGCCGGTGCGATGGGGTGCTTCGGGGTCAGGCCTCGCCTCAGGCAAATGTCGTTTTGCCCGGTCGTGCCACCTTCAGCTTACAGCAGCCCCCCGGCAGCCCCCAGAGCAGCCCGGGCTCGGTTGGACGAGACCGACCCTATTCTCGGGTGGAGGGCCGGGGCCGACGATTGGGCCTCGGAAAATCCCGGCCGATCGACCCGCTGTCCGACCGCCGTGCGCAAACCCACGCCTCACCCTCCCCCCTCGACTCCCTCCCCGAGAGTATGATGAAGGCCGAGGAGGCGGTGAGATGATGTGCGACTGGAAGGGGACGATTCGATCAGGGGAAGGTCTCGCGCGCCCCCCTCGCTCGTCGAGTCGTCTGCGGACAAGTCAGCAGGATGCCTCGCCGTTCCGATGTCTCGATTGCGCAAAAAATGAAGTAGTGGAGGCACTCCAAAGTCTGCAAGACAATGCTACCGGTAATGTTCCTCGCTCTCGCAGTCGATCGACTCTTCCCAGGGTACGTATTGTACTGCTGCCCTGCCCGCGCGCGCTGCTGCCCTGCCCGTTAGCGCTGCCCCCGCGCGTGCTGCGCTGCGCGTGCTGCGCTGCCCGCCAGCCCGCTGGCCGAGCAAAGACGCCGACGCGAAGTCAAAAGTCACAAGCGAGAAGCGAAGGATCATGACAGCCGCGGATCTACGCCGTCAATTGGACGCCCTTTTCCTCGTCGACTCGGCCGCGTCGTGTTTGTTTGGCTTGTGTTTCCTCCTAGTTCCGCACGGATCCCTAGAGTCTGTCCTCGGAGGTAGAGAGACCTGAAAATGCCGCAATACCGTCGCGTCGCGACACAGTCCCACGGCTCTAGACGGCTAGAATGGTGCTCGTTCGCGCGACGAAACCTGTACGGACTCACCTCTTGCTCTCGCTTTGTCGCCTCTCTCGCCGCAGGATACAACCACGATGCCCATGAGTTGCTCAGGTGAGGGAGTAGGCTTGGATATCGTTTGATGCGATCTTCTCGAGCGGGGAACACGATCAAAAAACTCAATGAGGTTCGCGTTTTCGCCCCGCCCTCGAAAGGCTCTATGGCTGCTTGCGGATTGCGATGGGATGGATCATCTTCCATTTGAGGTCGGTGGACGACGGAAGGTTCAGGCGGTCAGTCTGCGAGGCTCTCTTCGTTTGCTATATGCTCCAGGTATGTTGCTGGATTGGCAATTTCTGCGCTCTTTCTCTACTAAACGAGCACTTCCTAGTCGATCGCTGTTCTGAGAGCGCAGTTCACAGAGAGGTCGAACTTTGTAAACTGGATTGCAATTAGCATTCTTGGCTCGATGGGGCTGGCTTACGGGAGGTTCCGATTCGGCAATGGAGGCCAGCTCATAAAAGTGTACGAGTTGCCCTCTAAGATGTCTTCGGATTTCTGAGACGAATGAAAAGAAACAAAGCTAGTTATCCTTCTTGCTCGATTTCTTCTTGCCGCTGCTCCCCCCCTTTCCCTGCTTCGTCTTCTTTCCCCTGCTTTGAGCTCGTTGCTTCTGCTGCAGCTTCATCTTCTTCACGTCCACGAGAAGGTACGAGGCCTCTCGTATCAGACTGAAAAGCATCCCCGCGCACGTCACCAGCAGGGGCGCGCAGACCATGATCCCCATGAAGATCCCTCCCCTGTCGAAGTAGTTCTGCGTGGCGAAGTCCCTCCATCTCCTCGCGCCGATCCCGTTCAGGTACTCGGACAGCCGGACGATCGCGCCGATTACGATCATGAAGCCCAAGCGAAGGTACATGTTCACGCCATTTCGCGAGAGCGAGATCGCCAGGAGCACGACCGCGACGTGAAACGCAAGCAGACATTTCACGAACGGTTCCTCCCACGTAATCGCGGCCGCGAACGCCTGGATGTGCTCCCTCGGCGTTTGAGGCCCGACCTAAGCGCGCGGGCGTTGGCAAAACTTTCCATCAATTTCGTAATTCCAAAGGGGACACTCGCGCATTCTGCACTACGAACGCACCTGCGTTGACATGATATCCGACATCACGTTGTCCGCCATCCCCATCAGGGGCGATCCGAATTCATCTTCCATGAAGTCCTCGCCGTCTTCCTCGAACAGCATGTCTTGCTCGTCTGTCATTGGGCTCGGCATCTCGTCGCCCCGCTGCTGTTTCGCCGCGCCGACCATGTAGTCGTAGCCCTGCTCCACGGCCGAAGCGACCTTCTCGAGGTCCTCGACGAGCTGGTTGTAAATAGAGGCCATGTTTCTTCAACCTTCCTTTTTTTAGTGTTTGCGTGGGACCGTGTCCTCAAAATCTATCTCGGCCAGGTCAGATCGCGGCCAGAGCAAGTGTCGAGACTTTTTGTGGGTACAATGAGTGTGAAAAGGCACCACGGGGAATTCATGTGCTCTGCTTGTGATAGATATGGTTCGTCTTGAGACGCGGAGTGGGGCGGACTGGGCGACGCGACCGACGAGACTAATCGAGACGATTGTCTCTGACCTCTGACCGCGTCGACGACTGATCGAGAATGTCCGTGGCGTGGCTGGAGCGGGACACGGAGTCCGAGTGCGGCCGAGGATGAGCAATGAGAGCCGAGGATAGAGCCGCTCGCGTCGCGCAAGAGAAAGTCCATTTCATATCCACGTTTCATTGTACTGTATTTACATAGATAGTCATGAATTGAGATCTTCTCTCTAGAAGAAGCTCCACGTGGTCATTTTTTAAAATAGTTCCGCGCGCGCGGCCCCCTTTGCTTTCCGCTAGAGTGAGTATCCTTCGGCTCTTCTTCCTCCTCCTCTCGTCTGACCTACCCTCTCCTCTTTCGCGGAGATATTCGTCGGTAGAGCCCGGGAAGTGACGAACAGAGGAGCAGTAGAGGCACAAGTCGGCGGCCACCCGGTCCAAGTGGAACTATCCTTGCAATTCAAGCAGTGACACTGTGAGCCACTTGTGTGAGCCACTTGTGTGAGCCACTGTGAAACACAACATGACCTCGGCGTGGCTTCTGGTCGCCACTGTGCTGGTGTTCTACTCTGGGCTGGCGTCGTCCTTCACACCGCCAATGGGCGGCAACGGTAATCATGCGACGGCGTCAACGACCCATTTGGGCGTGGCGGCGGCAACGCAGTACGACGTCGTCAAGGTGGACCTGACCGACGGCAGGGATTACCCCATCTACATCGGGAGCGACTTCACGGACGCCGAGGCATCGGCGCTGCTGCGAAAGCACGTCCACGGGAAGCGCGTGCTGCTGATAACCAACGACCGGATCGCGCCCATGTATCTGGAGAAGTACCAGGCTCTGATGGGAGGCGAGGGCCTGCAGGTCGACACGGTCGTCCTTCCCGACGGGGAGGAGAACAAGTCGTTCGATGTTATGTCTATGATACTGGACAGGGCGCTGGAGCTAGGTCTGGATCGAAGGAGCACGTTCGTCGCTCTGGGAGGCGGTGTTATTGGGGACATGGTCGGCTTCGCGAGCGCTATCTATCAGAGAGGGGTCAACTTCATCCAGGTGAGGCTTGATATTTGAAACCCGGCATTGCTTCCGGGTTGGTGTGCTGACGGTCTATGAATTCGCTTGGTCTCCTGAAAGATCCCCACGACAGTCATGGCAATGGTGGACTCTTCCGTCGGAGGAAAGACTGGAGTCAACCATCCTCTGGGGAAAAACATGGTGGGGGCCTTTCACCAGCCACAGTGCGTGTTCATTGACACAAACACCCTAGACACGCTGCCCGATCGGGAGCTGAAGAGCGGTCTCAGCGAAGTGGTCAAATACGGGCTAATCCGCGACGCGCCGTTCTTCGCGTGGCAGGAGGAGAACATGGACAAGCTGGTAGGACGAGATCCGGAGGCCATGAGGTATGCCATAAAGCGATCCTGCGAGAACAAGTCTGAAGTCGTCCAGGCCGACGAAAAGGAGGCGGGCATGCGAGCCACGCTCAATCTGGGCCACACCTTCGGGCACGCCATCGAGAACGGATCGGGGTACGGAACCTTCCTACACGGCGAGGGGGTTGCGATAGGCACTGCGAGTAAGTCGACCGTAGCTTCATTTCGTCAACTCGGCCACTACCTTTTTTTATGTAAAACTCACTAACCTTATGCAGTGGCCGCAACCATGTCCGAGAAGATGGGCTGGATAGACGAGGGATTGAAGCAACGGATATACGATATACTGGAAAGTGCAGATTTGCCTCTGAAGTTGCCGAAGGATAGTCCCATGACGGTTGAAACGTTCAATAAGTTGATGAGTTTGGATAAAAAGGTCGCCGACGGGCAATTGCGATTGATTCTGTTGCAGGGGGGACTTGGCGGGTGCAAATTCACAGGAGACTTTGACCAAAAGGCGATGCAGGAAACCATTGAGCAATTTGTCGCGGAGATCGGAGAACCATAGAAGTAGTGGAAAGCGCTCCGGGGACATATTTCTGTGCCTGGCAAATTCTGAGCAAATTATGACAGGCGGCCACACTGATGACGATGTCTTACTAGGTAATGCATTTTTAAGTATATAGTCCAAACGTTTCAGAAGGAGGCGTAGGAGTGATCCTCCAGCTGGCTTGTCCTGGGCATCAGTTCGTACTCGCAGCCTTCGAGTCCGTAGAGCCTTTAGTTGTGCAGCACATAGGATAGAACTCACCGTATGTAGCCTTGAAGTCTCGTGGTACCAAATTTGGACAGTTGCACTCGTACAGCGAAACCCAGTAGTAGCGCTTCTCAATCATCAGTAGTGGAGCAGAAATTGAGGTGATGATAGTGGGCCAGCACCACCCTACAATGATAGTCTGACAAGTTACATATGACCAAAACAACCAAAATCGCATGGTGATCATCTCAATATGTGCCTGCCATGGATGACCCAAGCCAAGTCAATATAGGCTATGCTATAGGCCTGCTCCCTTGCATCTGTCCTCCCTTTCCATACCCATAGAGGCAGTGAGAAAACACCATGAACATGGATGGCCACCATGTCCCAACTGAGTAGAGTTGTTTGAATTGTTGTTCTGACTGTTCCAATTTTTATAAACATTACGGTGTTACTATACATAACTACAGAGAAATTCCATTGTTCATCGAACTCTGTAGAATTCGAATTCATCTTAGTGCCACGTCAACTTAGGCATTACCAATGCTCGATCATAATCAACATAAGGTCAAGCCTTAGCTAGACCACGACATTCTTCCCCTCTATGAGCGAGCTGCGGTACCCTAAGGACTGACGGAGCTGGTTCTCGGTAAGGTTTGATTCTGCTGCGAATATTGATGCGTTCCAAAATACCGGGACGTAATTCCATGGTAACATTACCATTGATGTGAACGCGAGTAAGAAGATACGGACCTTCCCACCGATCCGCGAGTTTGATGGGGTCATGAATAAGTTTCAAGACGCGTTCTCCAATCTTATAATCGTGACTGTAACGTTTGGAATTGATGCGAAGTAAGTCGGCGTCGACCTTGGCTTGCCGACGCTGTTGAATTGCGGCTAAATCCACCGAGACGGGAATGTTGTGAAGCATATCGCGTCGAAAGGCAAGGGCGCCGCGAATTCTGAGTTGATTCCGAGACATTAGTGCGAACAGCATGCATGGCTGTAGCAATAGCAGAGTCCATCATATCTTTTGCCGCTTGCAATGTCCGAGGATGTTTCTCGCGTGTGAGGGCACGCAAGACATTACCAATCGTAAGGTGCATACGTTCCACGATTCCATTGGCAGTAGGATTGCGACTTGTAGTTGGCAAGTCGTTAATAGCGAAGTCATGAAGCAAATTCTGAAATTCGGGGCCAATAAACTCGCCACCAAGATCGTGAGCAGTAGCCACGGGGCGAGGGTAACGCGAGAGCCAAACTTCCTTGTACTTTTCGGCGATGTGAGCTGACGACTTGCGATCAATACGAATCGCATCCGGGAACCCAATAACCCGATCGATGCAAGTAAGAGCGTAGAATTCATACGAGTTGCGTTGAGATCGAGTGCCTCCAACTTCGATTCTCCACGGACCAATGAGATCAACATCATTCTGTTCCCACGGAAGAAGTGTAACTTGACGCGGGGGGAAATGACCATGCCCCCGAGTACCAGACTTGACGCGTTGACAAATGTCACATTGAAATTGCTTGACTCGAGCTGAAAGCTGAGGATGATGATACAATCGTAGGCCCTTAAGGAGTATGTTGTGACTAGGGTGATTGAGTAGGTTGTGCATAAACTCAATGGTTGCATCGACATTCGAGTCCGTCAAACAGATGGACCATTGACTGTCGTCGTGAGGATTGGGTACGTAGCATATGAGATTTGTACCTTGGAAGACACGTCGACGAAAATGCTGCGGGTCGCCGACTAGTTTCTGTTGTAATCCTGCATCATTATCTTGTGCTGCCTTGAGCCATTCCAGTCGGAGTGGATTCTGAGAAGTTGCTG
>JAAMXK010000877.1:0-16677 GCA_019693575.1 Thalassiosira oceanica | reverse complement strand
AGTCAGTCTCGGTGGGCAGCGTCGGGATGAGCGCTGAAGACGAGGTGGCGTGAGTCATGTGAAGGATGAGAAAAAAGAATCACAAGTCCAAATGTCAGCTATGAACTTACCCCTTTCGGCTAGGTTGCCATGTCCAACCTCCCTCCTTCCAGGTGCGCCTACCCTGCCCGTTTCACCAACGCAACTTGGTGGGAATGTATACTGCAGGTAAAATCGTTTTTCCGTCATGCCGTCGATCTTGTCTATTTTCTGCTTCATTCCGCTATCCCCCAGAGTTGCCGTGGCGACCGTCTGGGTCTCCCCCCTTGTGAAGAGAGCGCTGCCGTGTACCCGAGGGAGCAGTCCTGCCTCCGAATCGATGGGGCGGACCTCGTCGAGCCTCCTGCCGTCGATTCGTACACCCTCGGTCTTGCCCAGCTGGAATATGCGGCGACACATGAGGTCTTTGTATGCAGACTTGACCGCCGCTGTCTCCTCGGGAAACACCTCTTCCATCTCTTCCGTGACCCGTTTGGACAACTCGGACTGTGCCGTCGACAACTCCTTCTTGGTCATCGACCCGCTGTACAATTTGTCGACGTCGGCGGCGTACGCCTCGTCAACGGCAGCCTGGATCCCCTCAGGCGGCGTCTTGATGGTGTCGTATTTCTTCTCCTTGCCCGCGACCTTGGCCAGCTCCTCAAGTGCAGCGCACTGCAGCTTGATCGCCTCGTGACCGAACGACACTGCCTCCACCATGAGGGACTCGGGGAGGAAGTCTGCAGCGCCTTCAATCATAAGTACTGCGTCCTCAGTACCCGCCACGATGAGGTGGAGCCTCGAGTGCTCCATCTGCTCCAATGTCGGGTTCATCACGAGCCGTCCGTCGACGTAGCCCACCATGGCCGCCGCAACCGGCTTCTTTAGCGGCACGTCGCTGAGCCACAGCGCGGCCGCCGAGGCGGTGATGGCGAGCGGATCGCAGGTCCGCTCCCCGTCGTAGGAGAGAACCCACGACAGGAGCTGAGTCTCGTGCCTCCACCCATCGGCGATGAGAGGCCTCAGCGGCCTGTCGATGAGCCGGCAGACGAGAATTTCGTGCTCGGCCGGCCGGCCGTCCCGCTTGTTGAACGCGCCGCTGGTCAAGCCCGCCGAGGAGAACCTCTCCTGGTGATCTACCGACAGCGGCAAGAAGTCCAAGTCCCTCGTATCCTTGTCCCGTGCAGCCGTGGCGTAAAGGACCGAGTCGCCCCTCGTGAGGGTGACCGCCCCGCTCGCCTGCCTTCCGATCTTGCCGGTCTCGATCACGATGGGATCGGGATGGCCCGGCTGGCCCAGGTTGATCGTAAGTGTGTGAACGGGTCCCGACTTGCTCGGCCCACCGTCGTCGACCGTCGTAACCTCGAACGATGCGGGTGGGACGTCGCAGAGCTCGAGCTTGTAGGCCGCCGGAGCCGAGTCATCCGCGGGAGCGGCCTCGCTGGTCGTGTCCTCGGACACATCCTCATCCTCGCCCAGCGCCGCCTCGATGAGATCGACGGACGACGAGGGGCGGGAGGTGAGCCGATTGGACCGTAGGGACGCTTGCCTGCTGCCGTGGTACTGAGTCGCGCCCGACGCGCCGCGGCGTTCGACGAAGGTGGCGATCGATGACGACGGTGATGGGTTGAGGAACGCGTCGATGTTTCCCCCGCCGAGCAGGCAGAGGGCCGCGGCAGCTAGTTTAGACGCCGACATGAAGCAGGAGGAGTGTGGTAAATGCGGGGAGAATGCCCTGCCTGCCCCTTATTCACCTCTGCTCTTCGCAGTCTGTCGTTCCTCGCCTCATCGTTTTCTGCGTCGTCGTCACTGCTATGTAGCTCCTGGCTGGTCCGTGTCAGGTGCTTGATTTGATTTGGTTTCGCTTGTTGGTTTGGCCTAAAAAACAGGTCGTCAAAGGCCAGGCAAACTCGTGGCTTGGGGAACTTCCACCACTATCTACAATGAGAAGTCATATACACACTACAATATGACATCGAACATGATACTACAATATTTGACGGAATATTTTTTGTTGCAGTTGGTAGTTCTACCTTGTGCTTTTTGAATTCCTTCACCATTCATTTGGAAGGGGTCCATGGCTCCATAAAAACACGTCATTTGAATTTGAGTGAGCCAGGCTCGGCTGGCTGCTGGATGGATCTCAGCTAAACAATGGGGTGCCGCGATGAAGACGAGGTGCATCCGTGTTCATGGTGTTTTCCCCACTGCCTATGGGTATAGAAAGGGAGGACAGATGCGAGTGAGCAGGCCTATAGACTTGGTTGGAAGGGGTCCAACATGGCTCCATGGATGGCTCCATAAACACATTTGAATTTGAGTGTGAGCAGTGTGAGTGTGAGCCAGACCAGGCTGCTTGATCGTTCAGTTTTCAGCTTCTCAAATACCCAAAACTTGCTATAGGTAGGAATTTGTTTTTTAATCCAACATAGGTACATAGGAAACACAGGCTACTAGCCAATAAAAGAGATGTCGTCTGGTCTCGCAGAGGCGGCACTGATGATGCAAATTACTTTGTTGACAACGATGGTGGTCTGCAGATTCCTGCTGCTGCTGCCGCAACCAGCAGCTGAGGATTCACTACTGCTGGAGCTATGCCTGCAGTAATTCTGCATACAGACCTGTTGTTGTTGCTTTATCCGAAGTGACCTCTAGACAGCTTGGGAACCGGCAACAGGTCGGATAGCATCGCGGCGAAGGTAGAGGGTGAACTTTCACTCGGTAAATAGGGACTAGACTGGTTGAAAAACGATGACAGGGCTATTTCTCCCAGTGCCCTGAAACTCTATCACGCCTCTACGATCAATATAGCGTGTATCGCCCATAATATACACATGCAGTGGCTCTCGGAGGTGCCAACGTCCCGATTCGAGTGGTTGTTATTGCTTAGAATTATCGATTGAACTGAATAAGATCCAAACAAATAAAACCACATCTTGCCAACTTTCCCTTCGCATGCATTACCATGTTCAGGTTCAAACGGTGTCTCAACCAACTCTCAGCCATTAAAGCACCCGCAAGTCGACAAAAATGGTATTCCAACAAGAATCACCATTAAGTGTGATTCATCAGAATGCAACGCACGTCACTCCCCAAACAGCCATCCGAGCCCCGGACAACCACCCTGGAAGTGGGTGGAATGAATTTTAAACAACGAACAGAAGTTAGGCAACAATCTCCTCTTTTGCAGGAGCCTCTTCAGGGATTGACTCCCCAGCCTCAGCATCCTTCTCCGACAAGCCGGCCTCCTCGGCATCGACCTCTTCGACAGACCCTTCCACAACCTCTCCTTTGTTCTCGGCAAGGTTGTAGTGCCCTGCAGTATCGTTGGGCTTGTAGAAGAGCGCGTGCTTGATGAGAGGCTCACGAGCACGCTCCCCTCTGACAAGGATGTCGATCCTGCTGAACAACAACGTGAAGAACCCAGCGAAGAGAGGGGTTACGATGAATGACACCATCGTTTTTGCTCCACAGAGAGCGCATTGTGCTCCATTTGTGAGCCAGAAGTAAGAGAAGGGTCCCGTTGCGATAACCTCGCCTGTGATCCCATTCACGGCCTCATCGTGCCCATTGATGACACCGTTCACAAGGACAGTGCAAATACCAGAAATGATACCGAGGAAGGCCCCAAGCTCGGTAGGCGCTGGGATCAGAAAGTGTACGTCCTCGAGGATAAGGCCTAAAAAGACTGGCAGCACTGCCGTGGCGCAAACGATGTCAGCCGCAAGGAAGAGACCGATGACATCGAAACGCTTCGAGCTCATGATGACCGCTGGAACGTTGATTGCCAGGAGCAGGACGCGTGTGATCCACGTACAGGTGCGATCCGACAAGCCGAAGCCCAGAAGGTCCGAGCTGAAGACGCTCGCGATGCCGTTTTGGAGGGTATCGACAGACGATGCAGCGAGGGCCGTGACAATAATCAGGACCACGACATGCCAGAAGTTTGACAGAGGCCTGAGAAGCTCAAAGAATCCAAGATCTGCCAATTGAAATCGAGAATAGCCGTTAGAGGACATGCTCCTTTGGGAACCAGCTGAATGGTCATTTCCGCCGACACTCACAGTAAAACATCTGGAAGGTATCGAATTCCTCAGGGTAGTTGGCATACGCCAGCATTCCCATGATTCCTGCCAGGTCAACATGTGAGCCGCAAGTGCGCGAACAGAGCAAAAAGTCCAGCATGAGACCCACCGAAGAACATCATTAGGAAGAATACCATGATAGATCCTACAGCGAAGCTAGCGTCGTAATTGAATGACGTCAGAAAGAGCCAAGAGAACAATTTGGAAAAAAATCGACTCACCCCTTGCGCATATCGCCGATTGACTTTGCCGCCCAAACTCTCTGCCAGCTTCCCTGGTTGAACATCTCGGCACACGCGATCGCGATGAAGAGCGAGACGGCAGCCATCGCACCATCGGCCGTCCAGTTGGACGCAAGAGCAAACTCTGCCTTCGTAACCTGGTTGGCCGGGTTGGAGCAAGCCACGATAAGCAGAATGAAGACGAGCGCAAACATTAGCGACGCTTGGTACTTGTCCGTGATTATCGATGCGGGCAGGCCGCCGACCGTGGTGTATACGAAGGTGATGACCGCGATGGAAACGGCGATGCCACGCGTGTATGGCACAGTAGAAGGGTCGAAGTTGTTGACTCCGACGAGGAGGGCGTATACGTTGGATATGGACGTGAACTCGGCCACGATGTAGATGAACACTATTCCATTCGAAAACGATTGGTTGAGATAGATGCTTAAAGTCCTTACAGTCGTGACATCAAAGTCCTGATGAAACTCAAAACTCACTGTAGAATACGCTGATGGCCGCGATGCTGAGCTGCATGATCCTGCCGTAGCGCTCCCTTCCGAAGTCTGTCGTAGCGAAGGCCCTATTCTCCCCGGTGATCTCACGCACGCGAGGCCCGATGAGGCAGATGATGAGCGCGGGAAAGCCGGACGCGGCCGAATAGCCCAGGACGCCGAGCCACGAGAGGTTGGGGTTGGCGCCCATCTCCGTCGATCCGTAAACTACCCAGGCGCCCTGCAGGGAGAGAAGGGTGAGGAGAATGGATTTCAGTGTAGACGAAAGATGGCAGCAGGCGAAACGAAAAGAGCGCTGGGACTTGTCGTGGCACTCATTGATGGCACTCAGCTGACGCTGACACCAAATCCGTGACGTACCATGCCAGACGCAAAGAAGCTCAGTGCGATGGACACCCAGCCCGCGGAGTTGCGCGCAGCCAGGAAGAAGTCAGCAGTCTTGGTCATCCGGACACTCTCGGTCCTGTTGAGCGTGGGCCTACCCCCGCCCTTGCCCGGCGACGCTCCGACGGACGGGAGCATGATGCATCCCAACTTTTCCCATATCGGGGCAGACCCGAGCAGGCCCGACGCGATGAAGGCGATGATGGCGAAGATTCCAAGGACAGTGTATAGGACGGCGTAAGCGCCGCCCTTCGATACTTCAAACGACATGATGAAGATGTACAATGATGATGATTGTACTTTTATGAGGTTTGTGAATTGAGTGATGTCATGTTGGAGATGCTGTGTGATGCGTGCTGTGATGCGTGTGCGCCTCATTAGATGGGAGGACAACTTGATCACCACTTTTGCTTTCTCATGACGCGCTATTTTTGTGTTTTGTGGCGGGTGAATCTTTGGCTCCGGCTTCGCAGGCCCTCGGATTATTTTCGAAATCTGAATCTGGATCCTGTTGACAGTCCTGAGTGCTCTGACTCCTTTCACTTTCACAATCCACAGGATACTCAACTACTACCCTCCATCTAATCTCAACATGTGAGTGTCCTAGGTTGGAGAGATGAGAGGGGGGCACGCGTTACCGCCTTGGATTGATAAGGCCACAAAACCACGCTGTTGAAACGAGTCTGTGAGACCCCGGCTACGACTGACCGGCCAACTCCGTCTGGCTTGGATCAGCTTGGATCCTAGGGACAAGATCCATGGAGGATAGCGTGTTCATCATGTTGCTGCAAGTAGTCATTTGGGGGAGCGGTGTCGTCCGCGATCTCACGCTACGAAGGCTGACATCGATTTTTCCCATTCTTCCTCGGCAGGCCCAACCCCAAGGTTTACTTCGACATCTCCATCGGCGGGAAGCCAGCAGGCCGCGTCGTCATGGAGCTTCGTGCCGACGTCGTCCCAAAGACGGCAGAGAACTTCCGCGCCCTCTGCACAGGTCAGTGCGAGAATACAATAGAACGATGATGCCTGCACCATACTTGCGAAAATCACTCATTCGATCACATCATATTATTCATCCTGCTGTATTTTCGTCTTTCAGGAGAGAAGGGATTCGGATTCCAGGGCTCGTCGTTCCATCGAGTCATTCCTGGCTTCATGTGCCAGGGAGGTGACTTCACCAACCACAACGGTGAGTTCGAATTCATCACAATACGTTGATTTGACGCGAGCGTCTGCTTAACGTTTGCGAACTCAACAGGAACCGGCGGAAAGTCCATCTACGGAACCAAGTTCGCGGTGAGTGTAAACAAAACAGCCCGCGTACTCATTCAGTTTTGAGGGCCTATGAGCTAAATGATGCTTTTCAAGGATGAGAACTTCGTTCTCAAGCACACCGGACCGGGAATCCTGTAAGTCAATCGAAATCTGAGATTTCTCTACAACGAGCATTGTCAAAATAACAATCAACCCATGATCCCGTCAGGTCCATGGCCAATGCTGGGCCTAACACCAATGGTTCCCAGTTCTTTCTGTGCACCGCGGAGACGGCATGGCTTGACGGCAAGCACTGCGTTTTCGGAAGCGTTGTCGAGGGCATGGACGTCGTGAAGGCCGTCGAGGCCGTCGGAAGTCAGAGCGGGCGAACGAGGGCCCCCGTCATGATCGCAGCTTCCGGACAGCTCTCCTAAAGTTGGTGTTCGATGAGGCGGAATTGGCTGAGATTTGAATGATGGAGTGCTCATCTTTCAACATACTACTTGGGAGGAAATGTAACAGAGATTGTCAAGTCGTCTGTTGTGGCTACTGGCTAGTTATTTTTTATTTTAAATTTGAGTAAATCTACACTGCACTCAAAGAGGTCTTGTTGTTGTATATTTTGTGGCCATCAAAGTTTGTTTCTGAGGTCAAGGCAGTAAGTCAACTCCTCTTGGTTTTCTCAGGATGTTGGAAAGATCACAACCTTTTAGCCTTAGGTCTTATGTAGTTGTGGGCGACTGGCAACTGTGGACACTGCTTTCAGCCGTGCGTGGTAACGGCTGCACTGCAAGATCTTATATGTGGCCAACAACTGACTGGCCAAATGTCATGGCTGGAGTTTTGACAATTATGAACGGCCTCTGCTCTGCATCTGGCTGCCGTGCTGGCTGCCAGTCTGCCGGCAGTCTGCCCCCCTTTGCTCTGCTGCGGTGGAGTACAAGCAGAGCATTCAACTCCAGCCTTATCTATTTAGCCAAAGCAAAGAAGGCACCCTACCAAAATCAAAAATTTCAGCGATGAGATCCCCCCACAATAAAGCGGAGGAAGAGGAAAAAGAGAGCACGTTTGAATCCTCGCAGTGTACACGAAGTCTGGTGGCTGGGTGAGATGTCGACTCACCCTTTACAGCGGACCGGTCCGCAGCGACCGACGTCGTCCGCCCCGGGTGGCGGCGGCGCGCGTTACGATTCCCTGGGCTCGTCATACGGCGGCAGTCGCGACGATCACTCGGCGGACGGCGACAGCTATTACGACGGCGACGACGACCTCAGCAGCGGGGCGAGGGAGTACTACGAAAGTGGCGCCAGCGAGCTCTGCACGACGGTGCGTGCGTTCTCAGATTTGGGCTGCGATTTGTCATGAATTTTTGGGCTGACCGTTGAGCATCCCTGTCCTTTCTTTGCTTTTCCCTCCGCGACTGTTTTTTTGTGGATCGTCCTGCTGCTAAACACGCAAATAAAATCGATCTTGCACATTTGATATTCCGGCGTTTGGGCTCGTGCGGGCGCATCGGTGTTCGGTGGACTGTTTTACTGCACGATTACACAACACCGCACAAACTCAACGGCTTCTATCGACGGTGCTGTCGATGACGGTCCGTCTCTACGGAATGGCGGCATTGCTACACCATTACTGCAACCTCCCATGAATTTTGACGAAACGAACATACTCCGCAGGTTCGAGGCGACGGCTACGGAGGGGGCGGAGCTCCCCTTCGGCACGCCAAACCGTCGACTCTCCAAAGTCACAATTATGAGCCTGACGAGTATGTACCAATCAACATGTTCAATTTTCTAAGACTGACATCCTAACCTTTCCGTCGTCAAAGGTCTGAGGTTTGGCGGGCTTATGTTGCCCAGCAGCACTTCGCCAACCGAGGGCAGTGGTGGACCACGGGAAAGCTTAGGGCTCTGAAGCGTTGGGGACTGACCCTCGTTGTGGGCGTGCTGCAGGCGATAATCGCTGTGACATGTAACCTAGCCAGCAGGAAGCTCGGGGAGGCCAAGTTCGACCACGTCTATGACCTTCTGGAGGTCCAAGCGCTGTCAAGTGAGACTGGGGGGGGTGGCGACGCCATGTTTTCCTCATCGGCCTCGGACGAGTTCGGTGCATACTTCACGGCTGACGGATACCTAGACACGTCGGGAGCTGGCGATGCAACCGAGGGTCGCGGCAGCCAGCAGAACGGCTCGGAGGGGGGCGTCGACTTGTCCGAGTACTGGTTCAACTTTGGTGGAAGTCCATTTCTATGCTTTCTCTTCTACCAGACTATATTCGCCCTCTGTGCCAGCCTATTCGTCTATATTGAGCCGGTCAGCGGTGGGTCGGGAATACCCGAAGTGAAATGTTTCCTGAACGGAATCGATATACCGCGAATAGTTCGTTTCAAGACGCTTGTTTGTAAGGTTGTCGGCGTCACATTTAGCGTCGCGGCTGGCCTACCGGTAGGAAAGGAAGGACCCATGGTGCATTCGGGGAGCGTCGTGGCTGCAGGGATCAGCCAGGGCCGCACCAAGTTCTGGGGCGTCGATACCAGCTTCAGCAAGTTTTCAGACTTTCGCAACGACCGAGAAAAGAGGGGTGAGTGTGGAGCACTGCTGAATCATTGTCACGTGATTTATACGCCCTCAACACGCCCTCAACCCCTATCACCCTCCGATCAATCTTCGTCTTTCCCCGCTCTCTCGGGCTGGCCAGACTTCGTTGCTTGTGGTGCCGCGGCGGGTGTGGCTTCGGCCTTCGGCGCGCCCATCGGCGGCGTTCTCTTTTCACTTGAGGAAGGGGCCAGCTACTGGTCGACGAAGCTGACCTGGCGCGCATTTTTCTGCGCCATGGTCACCCTCGGAACCCTGCTAGGGATTCGGAATCAGGACAGCAAGTGGGGTGCAACGAGCGTCAATAAGCTCTTCTCGTTTGGGGAATTCACGTCTTACGGCGACGGGACGTCGAACTTCTCCGTATGGGAATTGCTGTTGTTCATACTCATCGGTTGCCTTGGCGGGCTTATCGGTGCGTGCTTCAACGCGGGCAACGAGCACCTTACGATATGGCGGATGAAGAACGTGAACTTTAGCCCGAAGCGTCGTGTCGTGGAGGTGTTGGTTATGAGTGTTCTGGTGACGGTGGTATCGTTCGTGATGCCCCTGCTTTGGGGAAGATGCACCGAGCTTCCCACCGATATGCAGGACTGGACTAACCAAGAGAAGGAACTCGTGGGCAACTTGGTGCCGTTTAACTGCATTCCTGGTAAAGAGTACAACGAGGGTAAGTGAATTGGGGCGAACAGGATTTGTCTTTGATATTTTTCCTTACCGTTTTATTTGTCTCTACTTAGTCGCATCGCTATATTTTTGCGAGGCTGATGTTGCGATTCGTCAGCTGTTCCACTTCCGCGAGACCGGAGAGACAGACACCAGCACCTTCTCCAGTGCTGCTCTGTTCCTCTTTTTCATCCCTTACATCACTCTCGCCTCGCTGGTGTATGGCATCGCAGTGCCGAGCGGGCTGTTTGTCCCTTCCTTGCTCAGCGGGGCGGCTTTCGGCCGGCTCTTTGGGCACCTGTTGCACAAGCTTGATCACACATCGGGAACGTTCGCTGACTCTGGAACGTACGCGCTGATGGGCGCGGCCGCCGTTTTAGGAGGCATGGCGCGCATGACAATTTCCCTGGCAGTGATCCTCCTGGAAGCTACGGGCAACATGCAGTACTGTCTGCCTTTGATGATGACACTTATGGCCGCTCGCTTCACTGGGAACGTCTTCAACGAGGGGTTATACGACATTCACATCCATCTGAAGCACATCCCCTTCCTCGAGCCAGACGTGCCCACCATTGCCGAACGCCACGAAATAGTTGCCGGTCAAGTAATGTCGACTGAGGTCAAGTGCCTTCGCCCCGTGGAGCGGGTGGGAATCGTCTATGATTTGCTGAAGAACGTGTCGCATGGCAACTTCCCGATCGTTGACACCGCCTCTTCCGGCACGCTTTACGGAACGGCCAGTAGGACTATGCTTTGCACACTGTTACAGCGCCGAGCCTTCGGTCAGCCCCTTGAAGTCAACAATGGGCACTATCATCCTAAACCGGATGGCGCCGACGACGTTGCGGAGTTATTAGGCCCGAAGCGCCTGTCGCCGCTTGTGCAGTGGGACACCCTTGAGCGCGTCTACCCTCGCTACCCAACGATTGACGACATCAAATTGCGTCAAAATGATCGCAACTGCTGGCTCGACTTGCGACCATATGCAAACACTGCGCCCTACACTATCAATGAGACTGCTTCCATTCAGGTATGAATCGTTGGCCTTGCTGATGGTATTTTATCTCATGAACTAACGACCCCTAACTATCTTTCATTTCTCCAGCGTACGTATCGTCTTTACCGCACACTTGGTCTGCGTTTCCTTTGTGTTGTGAACCACAACAACCAAGTTGTCGGCATCATTACTCGCGAGGATTTGCTTCCTGGCGCCTTGGCCGATAGCATTCTTAGAGGAAGGAACACCCACGCCAGTATTTCGTAGGATAGCTGCGATATGTAAATAGACAGAAGGTTTTGCTGTCGTTCGCGGCATCTGTAGGTAATGTAACTTATTGAACATGCAAAGTTGTGTGTTATTATTATTTATTAATTTCTGCACATTTAAGCTCTCTGTGGATCGGAAGCCAGCATGTATGAATGTTGATTTTATTGTACAAATGATTTCCTCATCAATGAATGCGTTAGCTCTTTTGGCTCTTCATCATCCTCTTGTGCCTTGCGTATCGATCCCTTGCGGACGCGCGAGCTGCAGACTTGGAGGCTGTCGCTGGAGGGCCACCAGAAGGAGCCTGTGGCCGTGGCGATTCAATCGGTTGAGATTTGTGCTGAAGGGGTGGTACAGAAGGCGCTGACGATGGAGGGGCTGTTTTGCTGTTGACTGTCGACACATTGGCCGACTTCGCGTCAGCTGATGACGCAGGAGCCGTTGACACAGGTGCGCTAAAACGCCTGTTCCTTACTCTGTCTCGGCGGGAGGACAAGATCTCTCGCCGTGTTTTGAGGGGAGACTTGCCGCCTCCGCCACCACCGCTAACGTCTCGGGTGACCTTCTCCACATTCACAGTGCCTGCCTCGGCCCTGCGCTGATCTTCATTGAGTCTTTCCTGCATCAGTCTCTCCTCCTCGGCTAGTCGTTCTTCTGCCGCTCTTTGCTGCTCGGCTCTCCTTTGGCGTTCTTCCGCTTGTCGTTGCTCCGCTATCCTTTGGCGTTCGGCTGCCTTCTGTTCTTCTCTACGTTTAGCCATCTCATCCTCGGCTTGACGACGCTTCTCGGCCTCTTGCTGAGCAGTCTTCTCGGCCTGGGCGGCCCGAGCGCGATTCTCAGCCTCTCGCCGGGCAGCTTCCTCGGCTTGGGCGCGTGCTGATGCCGTACCCTTTTCCCGAGATATGGAAGTGTCGATGTGCGCTTGAGGCGAAGAAGCACCCACGCTCCGCTGATGCGGCGAAACAAGACGCGACGGCTTTTGCTGAATAGGTGCATTCGGAGCTCGAGACTCGCTCAAAGACGATTCGTCGTCGGGATAGCGAGACGTGATCTTCCCCAGCTTGCCAACGCCGGGAGAGCCGGCGCTCTGACGGAGCTTAGGAGTCGTGCTCAATGCTGATAGCACACTGCTCATGTTGGGTTGGTGGGACGACGCTCGGGGCAGCGGCGGTGTATGACGAGGTGCCGATGGACTCGGCTTATTAGCAGCCTTGCTCGGAGTGGACTTATTATTGTTGGGCGTCGAGTCCTTCTTTTTGACTTCCTTCTTTTCGCCACGTTTCTGAATTACATAGTGTTTGGGAGGTAGACGAAAGTACAAATGAACTACGGCGAATCGCATCGGACGTGTAGGCGATTGAATGCACTCACCTTGGCCTTATCGGTGCGTTCGACGTCGGCGCGAGCAGCGTCGAAGTTCCGACAGAAGGTGTTTATAACCTCGAACAGCTCATGAGGCTGCATCGACGAGTCGCGGCTCTCGCCGAAGTACTCCAGAAGCTTCTCGAACTTATCCCGCGCCAGGTCGGCCCGCTCGCGGAGCTGGGATACCTTCCGTATGGCGCCAAGGGCGAACATTCCGATCTTCGTCGACCGGAGCAGCGCCACCTCGTCCTCGAGGGACATGGACTCGACGCTTAAGTCGTCCGAGTCGCGGTCCTCCTCCTCCTCGGTGGCCTTCTTCCTGGGCAGGGAGTACATTACTTTGCTCGCCTTGGCCTCGTGGAGGGCGAGCTTGCGGACGTTCTCGAGCTGTGTCTCCACCTCCTCAAGTTCGCCGACGCACTGGTCCCAGTATATCTTGTCGGCCTTCGATACGCTCGGCAAGTCGTCCTTGAAGTCGAGGAGGTGCTCGCTGTTCCGCTGGACTACGAGGACCATGTAATGAAGAAAAGTGGTCTTGTTATCAAATGCCCTGGCCTGGTCCAGCTTGAGGAGGGACTTGATCGTGAAGCCTCCGCTCTGAGAGCAATTATCGACTCGTTAGCCTGGGCCATCTCCCAAATGATGATAGCCATCTAGTGGTATTCTCTACATACCTTCTTCTTCTGCCCGGGACCGGCGGTGTTAAGTCGGTTGCCGATGTTGAGCACGATGCCGAAGAGCTTCCTGAGCCGCACCGAGCTGATCAGCTCGTCGCATGCCTTGTCGATCGAGAAAATGTCTACTCAGAGATAGGAAAGTTGAGAAAGATATCACAGCGGAGGACGGCACGGTGTCTGTCGTCACTCACCGTGCGCCAGGTCGTGTATGCATCCCCGGAACTGCAGCTTGAAGAGCAGCGCCCGTATCTTCCTCTTGCTCTGCTTCACCGTCATCATGGCCACCATGAACTTCTCGCACTCACAGAGCCTTTCGAATCGTTCGACGCTCGTAGTCGTCCCGCCCTTCCCGCCTGGGGGCTTCATGTACTCCCTGAGGCTCCTCCGTTCCTCGAGCGTGGGCATGTACTCGATGACCCCACGCGCCTGGTTGGCGGACATGGCCGACTCGTCCATGGCGTCGACGGCCGCCGCCATGTCGTCGTACGACATCCGGAGGCGGGCCAGGATGATCCCTCCGTTGTTCGCGCGCTTTGGGTCGATGACCTGGACGACGTTCCGCCCCCCTCCCCCGGCGCCTCCTCCTCCCCCCGCCCCGGCAGCGGACGACGCCGCGGCCTTTAACTCGGCCTGGAAGAGGTCGGTGAACTCCTTCTCGTCGATCTGTATCATGTCAAGCTCCGGGTCCTCTTCGACCATGGCCCAGACAGAGTTGGAACCGGGGACAACGGCCTCCCAGTGGAGCCGGGTGCGGCGGTGGGTGTCCCTCTCCTTCTTTTTCGCCTTCGTCGGCCCGCGCGCCCCGCCGCCGGCGGCCCCTCCCGCGGGCAATCCGTGGTCCCCGTCCATCACGGACGGGTCCTTCCCGTCCCGCTCCATGGCGTTCTTAACGGCCCCCATGGGGAGGCCGAGCTTGAGCATCTTGAAGTACTTGGCGTAGTCCGGGTCGTCCCTTAGGGGCACGCCCGCCGACGCGGCCGGGTCCGGCGCCGGCTTGTTATGGTCGCCGTCCATAACGGACGGGTCGAGACCGTCCCTCGTCATGGCGTGCTGGACGGCAGGCATGGGCATCCCGACCTTGAGCATTTTGAAGTACTTTTCATACCTTCGGAAGAAGTAAGTGCGAGGGGAGACACGAGAGGCACAAGAGTAAAGGTGAGTGAGCGCAATACGACAATCAACGAAGCACGCGAAAATGTAGGAGAAGCCCACACGAGGACTCACTTCGGATCGTGCCTCAGCGCGGGCCTTCCGTCTCGCTTGTCGGGACCGCCGGCCCGACCGGCGAGCATGGCGTTCAGGGCCCCCCTCGCGTCGTCCTTCGCCGTGTCGGATGCGGAGGGACCGGGGGACGGCGCGGCGGCCGCGTGTCCCGCGCGCTTCGCGAACATGGCCCCGAGCGCCGCCGCCGGATTGGGCGCCGGGTCGGAATCCGGCGGCGCCGCGGCGGCGGCCCGCTGCTGGATCATCGCCGCCACCGGGTTCACGGGAGCGGGGGACGGGGGTTTCGGAGCCTCCACTGCCGGGGCGCCGCTCGGCGTGCCGGGGGCCGACCTCCTCCCCAGCATGGCCATGAGGGCGGCGCGAGGGTCCTCGGCCAGACCGTCGTCGGCGTCCCCCGGCCCGTCCCCTCCGCTCTTGTCTCCGGAATCCCCCCTCCCCCCGCTGCTGTCCTCCGGCGGGTGACGGTGGGACCTCGGCTTGTACGGAGACCGCGTCGGGGACGACGACGACTGCCTGCCCGACGCCGCTGCCGGTGCGGGCACGACGACGTCCCCTGTCCTCCTCTTGAGGTTGCCCCTCCAGTCCACCACGGCGCTCGTCGCGCCGACGTCCACGGGCCTCCCCGTTCCCGCCGACCCCAGATTCGACCCGGCTGGCGGCGTTCCGCGTGCGGCGGCGTCGGCGGGGCCGGCCTGGTCTCTCTTGGCGGCGGCCACGCGCTCCCGTATGAGGGCCGCGACGTCCTTCTTCGCACCCGAGGCATCGCCGACACCCTCCCCCTTCGTGGCCTCGTCCGCCTCGCGCTGCCGCCGTTTCAGCTCCTGCTGCTCCCGCCACGTGAGCTTTCTCGGGGGCTCTTCCACAGTTGCCTCCTCTGCGGGCGGGGCTGGCGCGGGGGCTGATGGGAGAAGCGATTGGGGTAAGAAAACACGCGGGCATCGAGTCCCGTTCGACGAAATAGCAGGTTATGAGACCAAAAAACGAATGCAGGAAAAGATTGTGTGAGCTACAAACACCTCGCGTGTTGAATAATGAAAAGAGAGGTAACCGAGATCAACGCACCTGCATCAGCGGGATCGTTTGCCTCGTTCCTCACAGTTTCCGTCAGAGCCGGCTTGACGCCGGTTTTGCGCAGCCTGACCTGGAATGGGTTGCCGCTGTCCCCCCCGTCATCGTCCGCGGTCGGGGTCGACGCGCTGCTGCCGGGGCGGAGACGGACAGAGAAGGGACTGCCGCCGTCGCCGCCGGACGTCTTCCACTGCGGCTCCGGCCTGGGATGAGGTTTGGGCTTCGCCCAGGGCGGGGCCGCGGCGGGCTGCTGCGGCTGCCTCCCGGCCCCGCCGGCGGCCCGGGGGGTCCTCGACGTCGCCGCGGGGGGGGACGCCCCGAACCGGGAGATCCGATCCTTGAAGGACGGCGACGGCGTCTCCTCCTCGTCCTGCTGCGAGTGCTGCGGTCCGGACGCGACGGCGCGCTGCTCGGGTATGCTCCCGTTCCCCTCCTCGGGCTTGCCGCCGCCCCTGCTGCTCCGCTGCGGCTGCTGCTGCTGTGTCCTCTTGTATCCTCCCCTCTCCTGCTCCCTGAAGACGTTGGACGTGTACTCGTTCGCGTCCGTGAGGCTCGACGAGTCGGAGCGCTGCTCGACCGATATCACCGGCGCCACGTACGCCTGCTGCCGCTGCTGGGGGGGCAGCCCCTGCCGGGAGCCGGACGCGGACGCAGTGTTGTTGGCGTTCGTGTGCGTCAGGCTCGTGGTCTCGAGCGTCATCTGGGGGCTCTTCCGCCCCCAGGATCGGTACGGGTTCGCCGCCGCCTTCTTCGCCGTCGTCGGGGGGGTCGAGGAGAAGGCCCCGGTGTCCCCCCTCGTGCTCCACGCGGGACCCAGGCTGTCTTTCCCCAGACTCGGACTGTCCCTCCCGAGGCTGCTCTCCCTTCCCAGGCTCCCGTCCTTCGAGCCCGAGGCGGCCGTGGACCCGTCGAACCGGATCTCGAAGTTGACGAACTCGGGGTTCGTGATCTCGAGCGCCTTCATCGCGTTGTCCACCTCGAGGTCGACGTCGAACGAGCCGAGGCTCATGGCGTCGCCCTGGCTTAGATTGCCGCTGCTCCCGTTCCTCTGATGGAGCCGCTGGCCGGAGACGGGGGGCGGGGGCGACCGGCTCGACGTCGACGCGCCGGACCCCACCGAGCCCGGCCTTCCCGCGGAGGCGCGCGCCGCCATCCTGGCCCGCATGCTCCGCCTCGCCACCTCGTTCGCGGAGGACCCCCCCGACGGCGTGCCGCCTCCTCCTCCTCCGCCGCCGCCGCCCGCGTCCCCTCCCGGGGACAGGGCCGCGTTCGCGGCCGCGAGGCGGACCGTCCGGTCGGCCGTCCTCCTCACCGACGACCGCGACCTCTGCGTGGC
>JAAMXK010000868.1:0-10355 GCA_019693575.1 Thalassiosira oceanica | reverse complement strand
AAATTTGGAGTGGGAAAATTACGCCCGCCTAGACAAAGGGCGGTAGACCGCAACAACGAGCGACAAGCCGCTCACCTTGGCGGCAGGCCCCAAGGCCGGCGCACAGCCAATAATAAGTGACGAGCCGCTCAACAACTCATCGGCAGACCCCAAGGCCGGCGAAGATGAAGACCATCAGAGCACAGACGAGGAAAGAATGATGGAGGAGATTGCAAAGCAAAAGGAACTGATTGACGCGCTACCTGACGACGCCCGCGAAGGGATCGTACACAGGGCCCCGCACGAGAAGAAGCTGGGCCAGCTGGAGTTCAAGTATCAGCTGATGGTCGAGAAGGAGCGTCTGGCCAGGGTGCTGCTGAAATTTCAGGAAGTGTACGGCGACCTGTACTCGGAACCGTGTTTGGTATGTCTCGACGACGTCCATGTCCATGCGGCAATTAGCATGACGGAACAATTATTTTGCTGCGGCGGCTTCGTTTGTAAAAGCTGCGCGGGTGACATTAGGGAATCAGGGGTGGGTTTAGACAAGTGCCCACTATGCAGGGAAGTTACCGATGTCAAGACCGCGGCGGAAAATGCAGCACCATTGATGAGATTGGCGAAGAGGGACGTCATCTGGGCCCAATCAAACGTGGGAAGGTGCATGATACGTGGAATTAGAGGGTTTGAAAAGCAGGCACAGACTGGACTGGAGTGGATCAACAAGGCAGCGGCTCAAAATTACCCATCTGCCCTGTATGAACTCTCAAAAATATACCGGGGTGAGATTGCATCTGAGGTAGAGACGTCCGAGGAGAAGGCCAACGAGCTGTTGCTGAAAGCGGCGAACCTTGGCTATGCTAGGGCGAACTCTGATCTGGTAAAAATGTACTTCTATGGGACAAATGGTTTTGAAACGGACCAAGACGAAGCATACTTCCGAGCCTCTGTTGTGTTTGCTCTTGATAACACAAATGGAGAGGCTGTCGTGGAGTTGGGATCTTTTCATTATTTGGAACGAGTTCGGGAGCCATCTCCCTACCTTGCATGCTACTATACGAATATTTGGGCAATGGATGACACGGATGGCATGGCTTCCTTCTTTTACGGCCTTTCGCTTCTGCGTTTGGCCAAACATTTGCACCGCGACAATTCCACAACGCCGCCAGCTGTGTTCTTCTGGTTGAGGAAGTCTCTTGGCATGGGATACAAAGTTGGGAGGGAGCTGCTGAAAAAGTTGGAGACTGATGGGCAAATCCATTGTGCCAACTGCGGTAAGGAAGTGCAGGCCGGCGAGAAATTCAAGCAATGTTCCAAGTGCAAGGCCCAGTGGTATTGCAGCAAAGAATGCCAGGTTGAGGCGTGGAGGGCTGGGCACAAGAAAAACTGCAAATGCGCCGCAATACTGAAGCTCGAGGATTATCTTCATGCAGATTAGTAGCGCAATTACTTGTGATACTCAAGTACGGACTCTCTCGTTCATTCCTCTTGCGGTCGCAAGTACTGACTCTCTCGCCCTCAGCATCCAACTTCAAGTTCACGGTCCTTTTGGGCGCTCCAGCAATCCTCCCCCATCTTGTGCACTCCTCTGGTTCTGACACAAGCCGCTGGACATAGATCCCTTCCCAGACACGCCTACAGCTCATGCCAGAAAATAAGTGGGGCATTAGATTTTTAGCAAGAAAGACGGAATCCACCAACATGATTCCCCTTGTTCTTCCTTTGCATAAAGGCCGAGTGGTTTCAAAACTCTGTCTGTGATATGTTTTCACCGTACAAGTGCCAAACTAGGATACACCAACTAAAAGCACGAGCGACACGGCCGACACCTGATTACGATAGGTACTGCAAACTCCGATGAATGAAGGGAAGAGCGACATCTATGCGTGCTGAGCATCACCACGCTGGCGCGTGTGATCCAAGACCAAAAATTCCCACGCACCAACCAACTACAGTGGAGTGCCACGAGTTGTACCCCCCAGGGGGTACAAAAATCTTGTGCTAGCCTGATTTCAGGGGGGGCACAGATGGGGTTGAGTCCCACAAACGGACAAGGGGTATAGACGGGATTGAGTCCCCCAGACAGAATCAAGGGGGTACAGATTGAATCTATTACCGTTGTAGGGGGTACAGATGGAATCCATTGCTGCCAGGGGGTACAGCTTGAATCCAATACCTTTTAAGGGGGGTACAGACGTTATTGAGTCCCGCCAAGGTGGGTACAGCCCAAACCCTGTAAATTACAGGTAGGCACCGCGATCGAAGAACCGCGCCGCGGCAAATTGCAGGTAGAACCATCGATGGAAACGATGGCCTTAGATTGACAAATAACGGGTGGTAGATCACCGATCGAAGCTTCTACAGCCTATTCGATACATAACGAGTTCACCCTCTGCGTGGTGGGGCGTAGATTGTCCTCTGTAAATTGGCGGTTTTCAACGCCATAGAGGGTGCTCGTTCACTACGGTACGCCGCAGCGTCAATCCGCCACACTTCTACCATCTTCTACAGTGAGAATGGCCGCCAATGAGTATGATATTTGGATTCTACGCGTCAAACTGGTCTAGAGAGGTGCTCGGCGGGGCTATCTATGGCAGTCAGGTGTGTCCCTTTGACACTGCGTTTCTCTTTGCTTGCTTGATGTCTGTTCCAAGAACAGTCGATATCTAGTGATCGACAGGCTTAGCGGATGGCATTAATTGATTCGGCGGACTGTTTTACCCCGGAGACACTGTGGATCTACTCCCATGGCGCATCTTGGGTTTCCCGTGTTGCTACGTAGGCATTGTGGTGGGTGCGTGGGACTTTCTGATTTTTCCTCACATTGCACATCGCCACGCGTGCTTTTGCCGCGCGATGCTCAGCACGCATAGAGATGTACCAATACCCTGGCGGACCTTTCATCTAGACTCAAAATTCCATGGTGAATCCGATAAAGCAACTCCCAGGGCGTAAGATTTAGCAGAAGGACGATTTTGTCGAACGCTTCATGTAAACGCTTGCTATAGACCGACGAATTTTGTTGGCCGGATTTTGGCCGATCTGTTTGACAATATATAGCATCCGACATTTCCGACATGCATGTGAGATGTTGTCTGATGTCTCAAATGTTGTCGAACACCCAGTAGATAGCGGCCGAGGTATGTCCCATCGATGTTGTCATGTTGTTGCGCTGGGTGGTCGGTCTCTCTAGCTAACTAGCTAGCGTACGATTTGTACGGCAAAAACTTTACCACTGGGCGTGTTTGCCCAAAACCCCTCAACACACGGCATAAGCCTTGGTTTCCGATGCTTCAGGTACGCAAGATGAAAAGCGTCGATCGGCGAATCTACAAACACAGTCTTAAAGCAAGAGATCGGACCATAGGAAGCGACTGCCATAGATCGATGAATATTGGGAGATAACTGTCGTCCAATGCTTCTACATCCATTTGAACATATTTGTAGTTCACCTGCGACTCGGCAGGGCGTAGATATCAGTTTGAACATCACCGCTTGCTTTTCAAAGCTAGTAATGTCACCATGGGTGCTTCTTTGTCGCTGTCTACCTCTTTACTTTATGACAATGGCCGCTGGCGAGTGCGATATTTGAATTCTACGCGTCAAACTGCTCTAGAGACGTCGGAATGTCCAATCGATGTTGCCGTGTTGTTGCGCGGGGCGGTCGGCGCTCTAGCTAGCTACATAGCGTACGATTTGTACGGCATCACCCCGTTTAGATATGTACTGTATGTACCCCTGAGGAAGGAGCCACCCTAACCCTTCAAGGGAATAAGCCTTGCATCGGCGGTCCTACGGTAACGGTAACAAAAGCCAAAAAGCACAAAACCCAACGCGACAAAGCACGGTACACTGGACCATCTGACGATGGCCAATTGGCCAGAGGTGCAGCACCAAGGAGGTTGTGGCGGGGTGTATTCCAGACCAGAATCGTCCGCTGATTCCAATTCTGGAATCCGATAAGGCCGCCGATCCCGCGATCACCCACGAAATTGGCCTCGAAGTTAAACGTCGCTCAACGCCGCCCAATTACACGGCGAGAAGGACATCTCCGTTCGAGACATAGATAAGCCTCCGATACCCAGTCGAGGACATTTCTAGAGCAGTTTGACACGTAGAATCCAATTATTGCACTCGCTGGCAACCATTCTCATTTTGTGAGAGGTATGAAGCGACAAAGAAGCGCATGTGGTGACATCACTGGCTTTGAAATTCGGCAATTTTCAAACGGTGATAACCATGTTGTCGAGTCGAAGGTGAACTACAAATATGCCCAAATGGATGTAGGAACCTTGACCGACGGTCTATCTCTGTAAATTCATCGATCTATGGCAATCGCTTCTATCATTTGATTTGCTTGCTTCCGCTTGCTTTCTGGTCCATATGTTCTGGTCATTCGCTTTTCAGTCGCGTGTGTTACCTGAAGGATCACTATGGCAAGGCTTATCTACCACAGACAGCCTCGTCGCGGGAGGCAAGTGACGAGAGGAGGCGCGGCACCCCTTTTGAACTGGGGTCTGGGGGCCCTACCTACGAGGGAGGGCAAAGTGCAGAGAAGCTTGCGGCTTCCTTTGAAATATTAGAAGCAAATTCACATCCGACAGGCCCCAAGGCTGGCAAAGATGAAGAACGTCAGAAGACAGACGAACTGGGCCCAATAGCCTCACATGGTTGACCAAACGGGACTAAGCCAGAGGGAGCAGTCATGGTAGGAGGCGCTTATAGCGGCGGCCCCAAGGGTTTTGAAGATAGGTGGATCTTTGGAGACCGCTGGATTCTCAAGGGCGTTTGTTTGGGCCGGTTGGAGGTCTTTATCCGCCCAGCACAATCACCGAACGTCGTCGCGGCTGCTGCCCCCGGCAAGGGTCCCAGGGAAGACAGTCGGAGAGGCAACTTGGACTCTGCCGGCTCGACGTTGACCTCAGGGCCACCCATTATCGCTGGTAGCGCCGTCATTGCTGGCTGCGCGCTGTCATTTTGGACAGGAGGCGCGCTCTCCTGGTGGGGCGGAGTGGCCTGCTGCTGCTGCTGCTGCTGCACCTCCAGACTCGTGCTCAGGCTTTGCCCGACCTGCTCGGAAGCCGGCGGCATTTGCTGCGCTTGGCCTGGCGGCGGAATCTGCTGCGTGCGCACCTCCCATCGTCGGACTTCCACACGGCGTCCTCATGGCAGGCGGCGGACTTCCCATCCCTCCCAGCGCTGGCGGCGGCCCCATGTTCCCCGGCGGCAGACTTCCCATCATTCCCATGGCCGGCGGCGGCGAGCCGAACCCTCCCGGCGGCGCCGCGTTGGGCGGCCTCATGAGCGCCTCCAAAGGATCCGCGTAGTCGCCGCTGGGCTGCTGCTGCTGCTGCGGCTGGCTCTGCACGGGCGTCCCCCCCATGGGGGGTGAGGCGCCAATTCTGGTGCGTTGGCCTGCTCCGCGACTGTCTCCTGCTGCAGCTGCTTCGGCAGCAGGTAGCCCCTCACGGCCTGGCTGCTCGCGACGTCGTAGGGGGTGAGTCCCGCGGCGTCCCTCAGCACCACGCTCGCGCCGCACTGCTCCACCAAATACCTCACCGTCTCGAGCGCCTCGTTCGGGCTCATGCTCGACGACGACGAGGCTCCTGCGGCAACGTGGACGGCGCAAACGCCCTTGGGCTTCAGGGGGGCGTAGACGTCGAGAGGGACGGGTCGGCCAGGGCGGAGAGGGCCGCGGCCACGTCGCGGGAGGCGAGCGAGGAGAGGAGGCGCGGGGCCGTCCAGCGGGGGGGCGAGGGGGTCTTGGATAGCTTGGCGAGCTTGCTGTTGGCCCACACGAACATTGCTGCACCTGGCTACGCTGTCTTACGTTGGCGGGCGACGGCAAGACTGCGAGACTCCGAGAAAGGGCGGGGCCGAGCAGAGATGAGGGTAGTCGTTGGAGCGGTCGAGGCTCGGGAACTTGGAAGTTGTTGTGGAGGGAGAAGTATCTTGACGGCCAAGTGGCGAATTAGCAGGCGGAGGAGGCCAGGAGGCCAGGAGGCCAGGACAGTGTCTGTGCCCACCCCTTTTGAACTGGGGTGCCCTCCCTACTCGCAACAAGCGACCGGCACGGAAGCAGTCCGTGCCAGGACGTGCGTTCTCAGTCGTCAGGGAGAGGAAGACCCTGATTGTGATGGTTAAACTGTAGGCGTGATAGGTATCTTGGAGGGTATCCGGCAAATCGGGCAACTCCTTCGACCACTCCTTCTTCGACCACTTCCCGCCGTGACTGTTGCCCAGTTGGTAATGTTTCAGCCCGTAGCGACCTGCTAGCTAAGTATGCAAGACGGGGTTGAGACCGGCGTTGCGAGTCTGGAACTTCACGCCGAGTTGGAACTGCCAGCGGGGAGCTGGCGAGGTGGGGCTGCTGCTGAGGAGAAGGGGTGGAAGGTCTGCCGACACATCAAGCCATCATAGAGCGGAGACTGTCTGGCGGCGAGTAAAGACACTGAAATCATCCAGGATTCTCGGTCCGCAGCGCCTCTCAGGCTTGGAAGACACATCCAATGAGCGACGAGCCGCTCAACCCATTGGCAGGCCCCAAGGCCGGCGACGATGTAGATCGTCAGAAGACAGACGAGGAAAGAATGATGGAGGAGATTGCCGAGCAAAAAGATCTAGTTAATGCACTAACTGGCGACACCAAGGAAGGGATCGCACAGAGGGCCCCGCTCGAGAAGAGGCTGGGCCAGCTGGAGTTCAAGTATCATCTTCTGGTCGAGAAGAAGCGTCTTGCTAGGGTGCTGCTGAAATTTCAGGAATTGAACGGCGACCTGTACTCGGAACCGTGTTTGATATGTCTCGACGAAATCCACATCCACGCGTGCGAGAATCTATACAAAACATTCAACTGCTGCGGTGGCTTCATCTGCAAGACGTGCGCGAGGGATTTGAGGGATTCAGGGGTGGGTTTAGGCAGGTGCCCACTATGCAGGGAATCTCTCGACGTCAAGACCGTGGAAGAAGAAAAAACAGAATTGTTGGCATTGGCGAAGAGGGGCGTCATCTGGGCCCAATCAATCGTCGGAAACCTCATCATGCGTGGAATTAGAGGTTTTGAAAAGCAGGTACAGACTGGACTGGAGTGGATCAACAAGGCAGCGGCTCAAAACTACCCATCTGCCCTGTATGAACTCTCAAACTTATACCGTGACGGGATTGCGTCTGAGCTAGAGAGGTCCGAGGAGAAGGCCAACGAGCTATTGCTGAAAGCAGCAAACCTTGGCTATATAGCAGCGAACTCCAATTTAGCGGGATTCTACTTTGACGGGGCAAATGGTTTTGAAAAGAATCCGGTCGAGTTTTTCTTCCGAAGCTCGGTTACGTTTGCTCTTGATAATACGCATGAAGAAGCTGCCCGGGTATTGGGAGGTCTTCATTATGACAAAGATGTCCCTGAGCCGTCGCTCTACCTTGCATGCTACTACCTGAATAATATTGGGGTAAAGGGTGACACGGATGGCGCTGCTTGCTACTTTTACGGCGAGTCAGTGCTAAATTTGGCCAATCATTTGCACGGCAACAATTTCACAAATGGATTCAATGCGTTGCCAGCTGCGTTCTTCTGGATGAGGAAATCGCGTGACATGGGACACAATGATGCGAGGGAGCAGTTAAAGAAGTGGGAATGTTACGGGCAAAGTTTATGTTTCAACTGCGCAAAGAAAGCACAGGCTGACGAGAAATTCAAGCAATGTTCCAAGTGCAAGGCCCAGTGGTATTGCAGCAAGGAATGCCAGGTCGAGGCGTGGAGGGCTGGGCACAGGAAAGACTGCAAGCGCTCCAGGATACTGAAGTTCGAGGATTATCTTAATGCAGAGTAATAACGAGGATTATCTTAATGCAGAGTAATATAGCGCAAACTATGAAATCCTCTCTCGCCAATCCCTCTCGCAAGTCGTACGTACTACTGACTCTCTCACATCACATTCCGAAGACACACACATTACATGGACAATGGAGCTTTGAGCTGTCACTCTCTGGCACTCCTCCCGGCACCCATCCTCTGTCCGCTATCGGTCAACTGGGCTACCAGTCGTCGGACGAAGATCGTCTTGTGAATCGATTCCTTCCCAGGACGAGCACCCCTTTCCCCTTCCATCGCTCTCCGCAAGAAGTCGCTAGCTTCCTCCATTGTTGGCAGAAGTCGCATGTACTAAGTATGTACTGACTCTCTCGAATCACCTTCCAAGAACACTCGCATTCATGGACAGGGGAAGATCGATAAACTTACAAATGTCACTCCCTGGCACTACTCCTGGCACTGCCTCTGTCCGCTACGATAGATGGAACACCAGCCACCGGACAAAGTTCGCCCGGTAAACTCTCCCGGTTGTCGAGCAAGGTGCACGCCTGTAACTCCCCGCTCTCGTCTGGGCGTCCCCACACTGCCATGAACGGTCGCGACGTCGTCGTTACCCCCGGAGGAGTGACGACGTCGAAGAAGTAAAGGAGAGGTCGTGCTTTCGTGAAACCGGCCCATAGCACGATTCCCTTACCTGTTCCCGCTCCCCGGCGGACCGCCGCTCACTGGGGGACGCGCAATCCGCCCCCCCAATCCCTCGCCACGACGCCGCCCCTTCGCATGCTCGTGCCGACGTCTTACGCACGTGTCTGTACTTCGCATGAAGGTCCCTGTCCTTCGACGAGCTGTGGAACCCATCGGGCGCGTTCCGCGACGACCGCAGGACGGCGGCGGCGTTGGACCGGCCGCCGCGCCGTGCGTAGCTGGAGGAGGACGATGCCGCGGAGGAGCCTGAGCGGGGAGCGCCGGCGGAGGCGGCGGGCGGCGGCTTCCAGAGAGCCGGTGGGCGGAGGCGGTCCGGCCGCGGGCTTGATCGGCGTGTTCGCCGGCGTGGACTTCGCAACCGTCGTCGCGGCGGCTGCGCCCGGCGTGGGTCCCAGCGACGACAGCTGGGGAGGCGGGGGAAGGCCGAACTTGGACGCTGCCGGCGCGACGTCCATCGCGGGGCCACCCGTCATTGCCGGCGGCGCCGTCATTGCCGGCTGCGCGCTGTTATTTTGAACCGGAGGCGCGCTCTCCTGGTGAGGCCGTGGGCTGCTCTGCACTTCCGGACTCGCGCTCAGGCTCAGCCCGACCTGCTCTGCTGCTGCGCACTTCCCATCGCTGGACATCCACGCGGCGTCCCCACGGCAGGCGACGGACTTCCCATCCCTCCCAGGGCTGGCGGCGGCCCCGTGTTCCCTAGCGGCGGGCCTCCCATCCCTCCCATGGCGGGCGGCGGTGAGCCGAATCCCGGAGGCGCCGCGTTGGGCGGCCTCATGAGCGCCTCCAAAGGATCCGCGTATCGCCGCTGGGCTACTGCCGCTGCTGCGGTGGCGGCTGGCTCTGCACGGGCGTCCCACCCATCGGAGGAGGAGGAGCCAATGCCGGGGCGTTGGCCTGCTCCGCGACCTCTCCTGCTGCAGCTGCCTCGGGAGGAGGTAGCCCCTCACGGCCTGGCTGCTGGCGACGTAGTTGGGGGTGCGCCCCGCGGCGTCCCTCAGCACCACGCTCGCGCCGCACTGCTCCACCAAATACTTCACCGTCTCGAGCGCCTCGTTCGGCGGGCCCAGGCGAAAGACGGCGAGACTTGGAGAAAGGGCGAGGCCGAGCAGAGATGATGAAGGTAGCCGTAGGTGGAGCTTGGGCAGCTTGGGAGACTGTTATCTCGGCGGCCAAAGTGGGGATCGGGCCACCCTTCCCAGGATCTCGTAAGATTGGGGCCCTGCCCCTCCCAACGAATACTGCGTGTGAGGCGCGGGCCTCAGTGAGGGCCAAACCCGCCAGCGGGGGAGGGACCCCAGGGTCCTGAGAAGGGTGGTCGAGGAGGGAGGAGGACGTGCACCCTATTTAGGGCCTTGGGGACCCTAGGAAGACGGAGATGGCTTTCGTTGCCGTGGAAGAACCAGATTGTGTACTTTACGTGCAGCGAAGCCGCAGACTACGATGAAAAACACGAAAAACACGTGTAGTGTCACCCCCCATCATCGAAGGATGCAGTCCAAGAAGAACCAACAGGACCAACCCACATGCGCTTCCTCTGAAAACAACACTTTACTGTAATAAACGGACCAGTTCCCCTACTGGTGCGGTCCCCATTTAACCCCCCATGATTTAACGATGGAAAGATAGACCCCCCATGACAGGACCCCCCATGACTTGAACACGTATGTAGGAAGGTAGCCTGAATGTAGGAACGAGCGCGAAACAGACGCTGACAGTTGGCCGAACCCCGCAAATGATGCCACCCCCCATGATATGAGTTGACGTCCAGATGACTGATGGGTGGTAAATGATGACGGTGGGGTCGGGCGACGATCGCCAGGGCGGCTCAAGATGAGCAACTCGTTGAAACTGGTGGCTGACGTAG
>JAAMXK010000866.1:0-19737 GCA_019693575.1 Thalassiosira oceanica | reverse complement strand
ATAACACATACGTAATGTACCCACTTGCCTCTCGTTTCCCTCCTCAACAGTAGTAGGGTAAGAGACATAGGCATCCTGCTCCTGTTGATAAACAGTCACAACAGGGCCACCAGGGACACAAACTCATCACACCATGGGACAGATCATCTCACTCCCATTCAAGCTGGCTTCGACCACGCTCACGTTCTACCGTGGTTTCCTCCACTACCTTGTCGGGCCCGGCCGGACCTCGCCGTACCTCCCTCCGTCGCACCCCGAAAGCAATGTCCCGTCCTACCTCCGCCCCCGCGGCGATGCTTCTTCCTCGGACGTCACTCCCGTGTCCTCGTCATCGTGGACCGTCCCGAACTTCACCCGCAGCCCGCTCTTCTACCAGCACGCCCGGATGAACCTCTTCAACCTCGCGGGGGCGTTCTACCTCTACGCCAAGCCGCACTACCGAAAGGACAGCTACGGAGAGGACCTAGTCGACAACTTCGCCAACGTCGCCGTGCCCGGCACCGGCCTGACACTCAGCTGGTTCGTGTGGAACCGACCCCTCGCGTTCCTAACAGCGATGGTGGCGATGCCCGCCGCCTCGGCCGTCGCGGCGTTCCACCTGTGGGTCCGCAGCAGAGGAAAGTCGAGCATCAGCGAGGAGTACGCGATACGCCTCCTGGCGCCCGACGACTGGTTCAGCTACTGGCGTCTCAACTGCCGCGTCGCCGGCCTGCACGCTTTGCTCAACGGCGTCCCTGCTGGGTACGAGATGGAGAACAAGTGGACCTTCCTCGAGGAGGGCAAAAAGAGGGGCGTGCCCGTCAGCCCGTACCTCGAGACGCCTGCCGTCGTCGTCAAGCACCGCAACGAAGAGGGCGGACTCGGCATACACTTCTACAGGAACGCCACCGACGGGGGAGACTGGATTATACAGGAGAGGATACTCAACGGGGAGTGGGTCAACAGACATCTGCCGGACAACGCGCCGCTCAGCACGTTCCGCGTCATCACCCAGAGCAGGGGCGCGATAGACGTCAGTAAAGAGTGCAAGGTCGAGGACGTCACGGCGCTCAGCTGCGTCTTCCGCGCCGGGCGGAAGGGCGCCGCGACCGACCACGACTCGATCCTATTCGACATCGACGTTAAGTCGGGCGAGGTCCTGGGCGGCACGACGAACGCGCACTGGTACAGGACGGGCCTGCACGAGGTCCTCCCGGGCCGGTGCCCGTGGCGTTCCGACGATCACGCCGTTACCCACCATCCCGACGGGAACATACCCGTTTCCGGGAGCGTCGTTCCCGACATTAGGGGGATGCTAAGTCTGGTCGAGACGTCGCACCACAGGCTTTGTCCCGACGTTCCATTGGTGGGGTGGGACGTCGTGCTGAGCGCCGACGAAAAGCTGCCGGTCTGCCTCCTGGAGGTGAACCTTTCGTGCAACTTCTTCAGGGGGAGCTTCGACAGGAAGGTGTATCTGGACTTCCTCGAGGATATGGTTACGGATCTGCAGGCCAAGAGGTTGGTGGCCGATCGGGAGGGAAAGAAGTTCAGGTAGAGGTAGATGACTGAGGTTTGTTCAGTTAACTCATAATAGCAGTTTTTGTTTCGATAGACTTATTGGACGTATTACTAGAAATTGTGGTCCAATCCAATGGTGTTATTCAACTGTAATAGAAATGTAGTTGACAAAAGTGTACTTGGCTTCTATGCACTTTTAATTTTTAGGGTGTTGCTTGGGACACAATGGAGAGGTGGCTTTCTAATAAGCTACTGACAGTGCCAATCACTGTGAACGTCCAATTGTCATGACATAATCAGTTGCAGAGCAATAGCCAAGATGTCATTGGCAGCATGTTTTTCTAGGAGGATCGCCTTACTTACTTAGAGTTGGGATACGGGTTTCCGACGATAAAAGCGCTAAGCTAGTTAGGTGGAGGCGGTGCCATGAAAAAACACTGCTGCAGCAACTTGCCGTCGGGTGTCGGGTGGGGGAGACCACAAACAGCCATTCATTGGGCCACTGTAGCATCAAAACTACATGTAATGATGTGAATGCGAACAATCGGCAATGATGATTTAGCGCCTTCATTAAAGGATGCTGACATGATTGTCCTTGTTTCAGACAAAGTTCGAGCCCTCCTCCACTAAATTAAATTAAAGTATTAAAGTCATGATGAACTTAACTTATTTCTGTCAGGCTCTATAACGTAAGTATGACCCATGGTGGGCAGAGTTTGGGGTGTTGGCAGCATTGACGGGGTTTTCAATGCTTGGTTGGTTGGGTATCCTCGGTGCGTTGATTGATGGAGGTCAACAGTGTTGACAGGGTTGGTCTCTGTGCTACTCAAACAGGATTGGCCCTAGATCTTGCTGCCGGCCTCACTTCTCGGCGCCAAGCGTGCCCCAAACCCCAGCTCGTTCATCACATTGTAACTAAGTGGAGGTCCAGAGCAACAACAGCACCCCCACCGAGCGATTATCGGTGCCATTTCTTGCATTATCAAGAACATTTTTCAGCCGCACGTGACAACGGGTGTGAGAAGAGATCCTGATGAGACCCCGAGAACCGGTATGTTGATTGGACCCGGTTAGACTAGACTAGCTACCCAAACGCTTCAAAACAGCTCACACACCCATTGACAAAAATTTGTGATCAATGTTTTTGATAACGCAAGAAATAAATGAGAAAATGTCTGAACTACATGTCATAGTGGTCGCCCCAGAGCCATCCTTCTGGTGATAGACCTTTTTTCCTTGTTGGCGGGCTAGCGCGTAACAATAATAGGAGTTTCGAGACTGGACAAATAGCGAAGACGGGTAGCATTGCTTCAATACCTTACGAGTCCAGATCCAGAACCATATGATCGACCTCCGTTGAGAGCACGGTCCCAATCCAAAAGGGAAGCACTCGAAGATATGGAACTAACTAACTGTTGGATTAGTTGTTATCGCGCTCGTCGGAACAAAGATATAAAACACAGCAAGGCCGGCGTCCCGCCCTTGCAAAGGTGCTCTACAACTATGCCGGCTAGCCTAGTCTAACAGTGAGCGATTGCATACGATTACCGTGTGTGCGCGGGTCGCGGGGGCGGAAGAGAGAACAAACTGCTACGCGGCATCTTGACATAGGCACGGCACACGGCACTCACGGCACGACGTCGTAGTTAGTTAGTTGCAAGTAAGTAGGAAGGAGGGCGAACGGGGACCGAGAGACGCAAGAAGGACACGAGGGCGATGAGGACACGTTCACACGAGGAGCTCTCGCAAGCTCAGCCGTACCACTTTCTTTGAGGCTTTCAACCCCGAAAATTGGCACTCAAGAAAAGAAAGCTTGCGAATCAAGTCTTTTAGGCAAAGCAAATCGGCTGTTATGTTTCTATCTATATATACGCATGTTGGGACGCAATTCATGCATTTTATGCTTGTTTCGCTGAAACTTTGCAGCTAGCTGCATCATCGTCCCTGCTGGATGCTGCTTTTTTAACCTTACATTTTCCTACGTAGTAGTTACTTTAACTAGATAGAGTAAGTATGACTTTGATTGAATCAAATCACATTCCACGGGGAGCCTGGCAAGATTCCAGAGCTCTGTGCACACGTGCCGTTGTTGAACAACGAAGATTAGATGCGGACACAAGAGTGCACTGTAGGATATCTCTTTTTTTATCCTGTTCTGAAGATCCACTGAGGTCAATCTTGGTAGGGAAGAGTGTTGTGACCATGGAAAGCCAGGTCCCAACTCCCACATTCAGCCACGGAGAGCCTGTCAAGATCCCACTGGATCCCAGAGCTCTGTGCACACGTGGTAGTTGTTGAACGACGAAGATTAGATGCAGACGCAAGAGTGGTTCCGGGAAATTGAATGAAGAGCGGACGAAAAGGCGATCAAGGACCCAGTCTCTGTCAACGTCATACTGTTGCTGACTTATAAGTAAGTTAGCAGGGAGACTCAACATGCCATCAGAAGGTAAGTCAGCTAAGTTAGGTCAACAGGCTGAAAATGTAAGTCGGTGTAAAAGTCTAAGTAAGGGTAAGTCAGGCTCCAGAAGCTTGACTTTTAACTTAGACTTAAAGTTGACTTAGACTAATTGTGTCTGACTTATTGTGAACCCTGCTGGCTCTGCCTCACCAACCTGCATGTCCGCCCGCGAACCAAAGGCGACAGTGACAGTCTACTATCTCAATCCTGGCTGGAAAGGTTGCTGCTGCGCTGCTGCGCCGACCGGTTTGTGCCCCCCCCTAACCCGCCTTGCTCGGCCTGGACCCAATGCTACAATGCTATTATACAACCTGTATAGAAGCATGGCCACTGTTCAATCAACAGCCTCTATCGTACTCTAGACCGAGCACCCAGTGGCAGCAGCGGCAGTGGGCCGCCGGCAGGCTTTGAGGCTAAAGATTGAGCTCTGTTTGTTTCTGAGGAGGAGGACAGAAGCCGAGCCATCACCCACCGTGTCGCCCGTGTCGCCCGCCCCGTAGCCGTGTCGGCAGAAATCTCCCTTTGACAAACAAGACCGCCCGTCTCCAGACGCGTTCGCGTTCCCAAGTAAGAATGACTTCTACTATGCTATCTCCAGAAGTAGAAACTTCTCTCTGTATGTAATGTGTGTGGCGGCGGCGGCTCGCGGCTGCACAGATCGGCAAGCGTCCGAGCTGTGGACCTTGAAGCTGGTCGTTGAAGTCAACGAAATAAGACTGCTAGGTGCGACCCAGTGACTGGTGACTTTGCAGAGTTGAATCTCAGATGAGCTTCAAATTCAAATTGGTGGGACTTGCTCTATCTCTGCTCTCTAGCTAGCTACTAGAGCTAGCTGAGATTAGACCACGGACAGATTCTACTGGCTCATTTTAGAGATTGGAGTTCGCTTCCAATAAGAGTTCGCTTCTTGCAATATTATTGGAAGGAGCGTAAGCCGGACAGCAAAGAGAAAGAACCACGACTTCCCCGACACCCACACTACCTAGGCCAATCAAAAATGCATGCTATGCGCCCGCCAAATGGCTATCATGAGCATGCATGCATGCCGGATGCCGATGCCCGGCAGCTAGCTAGCTAGCTAGTAGAGCTAGAGCTCTATGTTGTGTGAAAGAGACGCCTCGCATCATCATCACACAAACTACCAGCACTTTCGCTTTCGTCAACCGCTCGAGAACGCCCTCAGCCAGCGGCAGCCCAGCATAAATTGAAATAACTACTATGGAGAAATGCAAATCAAGCGACCACGGAAGTCGTCCGTCCTTATGCGGCGACAGCGACATCGACATCGACACCGATTGCTGCTCCCTTAACTCCTTCCTTGACAAACCAATCTCGCCGACCCGTCCGAGGCTTCTTTTGTATGCACGACAACCTACTAACTCTGGCGCGACGAACAATGCCGCCTGCTACGTCGGGCGCACATTGCTTCGCCGGCCGAAGAACAGCTCCTCCACAGCCGACGACAAGAAGAAGAAGCCTCTCCCGACTGAGATCACTAGCTTGTCAGCAGCATCGCTAGTGTCTTGCCTTAGTCTCCCGTCCGCGTGTTCTCTAGACGCTCTGAGCCACCACGAGAATGAAGACTTCGTTGGTGATACCTCTTCCGCGGCGCTTCAACGACGAATGAACGTGAAAGTTCGTCGCAACAGCAGGGTGACTCCCTTGAGTGTAAGACTACATGGGTCGTCAGTTTTATTTTGTGGACCCTTCTCACTTCTCATCAACTGTCATTGTGTCTCTAATAAACTGGAACTCAACGAACAGAATTTGAGTTGTGCAAATGAAACAGAGGTCATGCCACCAATGAAGAAAACCAATGGTCAAGATTGCAAATCAAGTCCAAAAACAAATTCTGGAATGATATTCATCGATGCGGCCATGATGCTTCAGCTGCACCTCTGAGATCGTGCAGCCGACAAGAGGAAAAGTTTCTAGATGGCTTCCAACATAGTTGTTCCACCTCTATGAGGATCTATCTTGATTCTTGCTAGTTATTCGCTACTGTATGTGAAATAGATTATAAAGTACTTGTACAATAACAGAAAACGGAAAACCATTTAACTCCTGGTTGGAAATGAATACCTAGAACTAACTTCTATAAAAGGAGTTTGATGTCGCCACAATATCTAGGGTAGATGGGGGGTTATGATGAGAGATGGGGGGAACACCGTCTGCAGTTCTCAGAGTCTCAAAGGGCACGGCTGCAGAGGGTCAATCGGAAACGTTGGATGTAACATTGCTAGGAAGAGAATGGTGGAGTTTGCCCTCCATCCATTTAATTAAATATGTAACAGTAGAATGGCTGCAAGACAATGTGATTCTAGGGATCCAAATCTTGATGAAAACTCAAGGTAATCATCACTACAAGTTGTGTGAGTAGTGTCTGGCTGCTTATACTCAAGCTCCTGCTGCTGGAACAATGAGTTCCCCACATTGTGGTTGGCTAGCTGTATACCTAGATTGAGCTTGGTGGTGTGGTGGCCTGAGATGGTACGCTGGTGCTCTTCCCTGATGCCGGTGCTGTAACTTTGTTGCAAAAGAAAGACCCGATGCATTAATTTGCACAGCGTCTCCTAAGATATATATGGTACTCTATAAATTAATTAATTAATTAACTTCCCTGATCACACACGCCCAGAGTGCCCAGAGTCATCTGCAACCCCAAATCTACCAGCCAGGCAGGCCAGGCTTAGTAGCAAGATACTGGTACCTAGCATCTAGGAGGGTTCAGCTGCCAAGAATGAGGGGCAAGAACAGTCAACGGCGCATGATCGGGCCTTTCTTTTCCTAGCTAGGTCACTAAGTAAGTAAAAACAAAAAGCTCACTACCAAAAATTGCTGATCTTTTTGAGTTGTTATAGGAGGAATCCATCCACACCGAAGAAGCAGGGCACAGTGTCAGAATCCCCAGATTTCACACATTGTAGCCAGTGTCTTTGGGGGATCCTTTGGGTCATTATTTATCTATGCTTTGGGTGCCATTGAGATCGATGTCCAAAAATTTGATTGGCCGGCAGCAGTAGGGTCGAGCTGCATAGCAAGATAGATAGTAAATCTTTGCACCTGATGATGACGATGAAGGAATCTGCCTTTGCCAGAGCGGGGCTGCTAAGTGGTGGTGGAATACCCCGCTCATGAAGATTGTATATAGCTTACTTATGCCTTTGTTTGGTTCTTCCGTAGATTGCTGCATCACTGTATCACGGAGAGATGAAGGTGCAAAGAGACTGGCAGGTCGAGTATCTCGACCTACGTAAGATAGTCGACTCAAGATAGGTAGTTGATCTTTCCACCTGACTGACCTGACAATGATGACAAAGGAACAGGAGGAGTGGAAGGCAGTGCCGGAATAGCCGGGTCGTGTAGATTGTAGCATATGCCTTCGGACCTTCTGACGACCGCCCCGCATCAGGGAGAATCATCCTCGAAAGCAAACAGTCTTCTTGAATTGGCACGCATTGTCGAGGTAGATAGTAGACACCTTGAAGAGCAAGCAAAGCTCGGGTTTCCGACGGCCTCCGGAGACCACCGGCGGCTCGGCATGAACGTCTAGAGACATAGCGGACACGTTCATGTGGTGGTGGTGGCTCCGATCCGGGCTCTCGTTATCATCTCCAGCGGGGCCAAAAGGTGCCTCGGCGCCTAGTGTCGTGAAATGACCCACTCAGTGGGGAAATGCCCAGCCAGTGGTTGGTCGGCGGCGGCAACTAAGGCGCAACTCTTCATGTCTTCATGAATTGGTGACGATGAGATTTATGATCGCTTCGTCCTTTCGATTACCTGACACGCCGTGCGGTTCCACACTATTATTACACACATGATACTTGGAATACTTGGCCCTTTGAAGTAAACTTTTACTTACCTTGGCATCGACCGCGAAGGCGAAGACTCCACACATTGGTCGAAAGTTTCTGGGTATGTACATGGTGTAATCTTTTTTATTTCGCATTCTTAGGTGACTTCCTGCGTGTTTGCTGCTGGTTTGTTGCCATTTTTTGCGTAAGAGAACTGCCGTATGTGTACAATTTTTCTCGGCTGTCCGACGGAGTTAGATCGTATTTTAAAGTTCTATTGTGTGCTCCGGAACACGGCGCACACGATAGGACTATCCGGAATTTCGTCAGACGACGTTCCTGAGGTGTAAACACAGTTGGATTACATCTTCTTTTCTAATAATCGTAGGAAGGTTCGGTACGACGTAATGACGCTAGTAATTTGTTAGCGGTAGGACGGAATTGTTTTTCTTTCACGACTAAGTCAGCAATCAAACTCGAGCCCAACCATGGGACTCCCAATGGGACATCTAGCTTTGGTAGAGACGATCGAAGGGGCAAGGTGCATAGAGGGAGTTTGAATCAACGTAGAGCAACAAACGAACACTCTTCCACATTGCCGTCCCATGACGCTTCGGATGATACCACTTTCAGATTCTGGTTTCCTATATTTCAATTCGGGGGGTGATAACTTTGCAAGCACGGATACGGTATCGTACTACTAACTTTGCTGAGCTGAGGTATGTATCACTGGCTGTTACGTACTTAACTATCCTAAGTAGCAATAATGTCACGAGAAACTGAGGGCCATCAGGCCGATCAGGGTCCCGACTCAATGGAATGAGGCCCCATTGGGTATCACCCCAAGGTGTGGTGCCAGACATGTTGCCAGGTGGAGGGTCCTTTTGACGCCGTGAACTATGTCCAAGATCATGGACAAGCGCCCCGTGGCCACCTCGCCAACAATATCCCCCGCGAGAAATCCAAGAAACAAGTCTCCCTGATTCCCAAGGGCAGTCCCCCCTCCTGCAATATTAAGCTCCAGATGCCAGTTGTTGTCTGATGGTAATGGTACTTCATAAGTGTACCTACTAGCTAGCTCTCTAGAGGTACCTGACCGAAACGGGAACGGGATCGGGTCCCGTATTCACTAATACTTCCACGTGGATATATCAATAAGATCCTCGCTCGTTGGCCTTGTTCGCCGCGCCCTCGCGAGTCACGAAGACAGGCGAAGAAGCGTCGATTCGGACTGTCAAGACGAGGGCAAGACACCGTTCAATGAACATCCACAATGGCTGGGCGCGGCGGCTTCGGTGTCTCAATGACCAAGTAGCAAGGGCACTCTACTACTTCTTGGCGCGGCGGAACGAGAAAACGATGAACCCGTCGCCGAAGCGTGAAAGACGCAAGAGAGGAGGGCAGGTCTGATGCTGACGCCATCAGACGATGCAAGAGGTTCCGATGTTCCGATTCTACATAATATATATATGTACACGCTCGGCGGTGACTACGAAGACGCGACGACGACGACGAAGACGACGAGGGGCGCGGCCCTTGCAACAATTTCATTATCCGGTCCGATAAAGACGATGAACTCGGACAGACTCGGTGATCCACCGGTGTCCTCCTTCCCGCGCAAGTCGAGCTCGTTTCATGGCCGCGACTCGCGTTCTTCCCGACACAAGAGAACCCAGCCCCGCAAGACATCGCGTTCATTTGGCTTCGACGAACCGCCGACTGCAGGACGAGGGTGCACAGAAACCTGTCCCCTTCACCCGCGGGAAAGAGTCGATGCCGAGGGCCTATGCCCGAAATGCAAGGTGCAGATGATCCGGAACGCCGCCAAGAAGCTCGAGAGAAGAGCCGATCTGCTCGAGGTTGAGGCTGAGAAGGAACGTGGTGCACGACGAAAGTCGCGACTCAGCCACTCCGTCCCGAATCGTTTGCTGGACTCGTCGCTTGGTTCTTCGCGGGTTTTTTCTCGATCTGACCACGATCTCGATAAGCAAAAAGGGAAGCAACGGTTCAGGATAGGTCAGGTGGGCAGGCCCGACCAAATGGAGTTCGTCGCGTCAACGGAAAAGATGCTCATCGATATAGCTCGCCTGAGGGAGGGCGACGGTGCCTTCGTTTGTCGCTCTGACAAGGTTTACACCTGGGCAGTGCTGAAGGAGAGAGAAACGGGCTCTTCTTCATCGTTGATTTTCTATGTCGACGAGCGAATGTGCACCAAGAAGGTCCCACTAGCTCAGGTGGGTGCTGCGTTGACTTCGTTGTTGCGCGATTCTATGGAGGTGTTTCTGACTTTCTAGCAACTCTGCATACAGTGGGCTACGAGAATCCGACTACCTGCAACTGGCTATCGAGAAGACGATGACGACTTTGATTCCGACATTGAAAGTTTGATTAGTCACCAGTCGGAAGGCGATGACTCTGACTCTTGTTCCGAGTTCTCAGACGAGGAAAGTTTGAGCGAAGATTCTGTATTCAAAAATGATGCTGACTTCGGGGTCTCGACTTTGGCGCTATACCCAATGGAGGAGTCAAACGGTTCCATACTTCGGTCGTCACTTCGGTCGTCCAAGTTTAACTCCTCGGACAGGCCTCGGCTTTCTGTTCAGTTCAAGTTCGATGACAACGTTGTATTCCCTCCAAATTGTGAAGAAATGCCCGACAGCGTGTTTTCTTCAACATCAGAAGCTTCTCGCATCTCGTACGATATCGGCGAAGAATCTGATGACGAACATGAACATGCTACTCCCCAAGTGAGATCACGTCACGGAAGTCATGCTTTCGAAAGCATTTCTCGAAAGAAGAAGGAACCAGAAGGAACAAGGTCACAGCCCAATGTCTTTGAAGACAATGGCACTGAGGGTTCGTCAGAGACATCGTCCAAGGTCAAGTCCTTTTCCCAGAAAAGGTCGCCACGAACTAATGGCGTCAAGAGATGGGATTGCCCAAGGTCTGGTCGCATGAAGAAGCAGAATTCATGCCCTAAGTTGGGTCGCACGAATGATGTTAAGTTGAAAAATTCATTTCTTGTCGCCCTGCAATCCATACAGCGTAATGGTGAATCGCTCCCGCCGCCGGCTTGTTGAGTGGTGGTATTTGCGAATAGTACGAAGAGCTATAGCGAACAGTACTATAAGTATCTAAACAGACTATTGCAAAGCAGTTCCTGAACTGGGGTCGCCTCTCTATCGAACTCCCAAATCTCTTCATCTAGGGCAGCCAGCCGCATAGCTCCTTGCTAGAATCCTTTTGATCTATAGTTTGCTTTCCAATATTCTCTCGCACCACGCCTTTCTTTCTGTGCCGTCCCGTCAAGAACAGAAGCAGATGCCAGTGCATCCTCGTCTACGCGTTGAGAAACAAACCGTCATGAGCCAATTGTACGTCTACATCTAGTCTTTTCAACTCATCGTTCATCTCATCGTGCTCCAGGAAAGAATCACATCCCATGCCCACCAAAAACGTCCGCTTCGGCTTGATGCGCTTGACCATCTCGATGGCCTCGATCAGGTTGATGTGGGTGGCGTTCTTCTTGTCGAAGGACAGCGAGTCAAGAATAAGTATGTCCGTTGCTGGCAGCTCATTACGAATGTACTCCTCTACATCCTTGGGAAGTCTCGAAATATCAGAAAGGTAGACGACGTTTGTTTTCTTCTCCTCGGTCGCCCCGTCCAGGGTGAACGCATAGCCATTGCACACTAAATCCTCCCCGTGCATCACCGGAAGAGGTATCATTTTGAGGCCCGCGGCGACGAAGGGCCGGAAGTATTCGACGACCTGGAAGTCCAAGCTGGCGACGAACCTCTTGACCTTCTTCCCATCCTTGGTCGTCGAAACGCCCGCGCCGTCCTGCTTCTTGGGGAAAAGGTAGAAGAACTGACGACGGAGGACATCCTGACACTGACGAGAAGAGTATACTGGTAGAGAATTCGTGTCCGGGAATCCTGTTGATGGATTGGGTTTCGGCACACTCTGGAAGCCCCGCAGATCGTCAAGCCCTCCGATCGCGTCCGCATGCTCGTGGGAGAGCACGACCGCGTCGATTGAGGTGACGCCGATCCGAGGCATCCACCGTAACGCATTCTCTGTGAAGGTTTTGCCAACATCTATCACCACGTTCCTCCGTTTTCTTCTCCCGGGCTCATCCGCCCCATCGTTGTTCTTGTGGCTTATGAGCAAGCTCGGGTTTCCTCTGTAGTTTTTGTTGAATCGAGGGTCTCCTTTCGTCGCCAGCGAGCTCACTCTACACATGCCTCGCATCGCCACCAGTTCGGGGTCCTCCGCGTCTATCGGCCGGCTTTCGGCGCCGAACATGAGGGCGCAGCTCGGTCTTGGGCACCCGGTCGACGAGCCGGTGCCGATGAAAATCATTCCAACTTTCTCGCCTTCGTCGCAAACGGCCACTTGTCGATGACTTTCCTCGTCGCCACTAAAGCTGAACGAGAGGAGTGCCGTTGCCGGGAGGACGGCGGCGCTACTGCCAGCACGTCTCGCCAGGCGTCGGAATGCCATTTCGGGCGTAGTGAAGAGTTGTTCCAGTATATATAATCCGTCTCAGGAGGTCTCTACCTTGTTCGTCACTTCGTCGCCGCACTCTCTCTCTATCTATCTCTGCGTTCGTCGTCCGTCGAGTAGATACCATCATCATGGTTTGTTAGCAAATCTTCGTTGAGCCGCTGCCGGCGGCAGCGCGGGAGCGCGCCTCAACTAACCGGTTAAAAAGCAGAGATGAGAATATTCCGCGCCTTGCTTAGCATTAGCATAGGTAAGCATTAGCCATAAAGCAGCTGAACATGAAGACTTCAATGAAGGAAGAAGTTCTTGTTCAACAGAGAATGGCGGACAAGAGAGTGGCATCTGGAGTCAAGTTGGATTGATATTGGTGCAGGGATAGAAGATAAATCATCAAATGCTGAAATTGGACCGGCGAAGACTCTAGCACAAGGAAGGATTGGGGAAGCAAGCAGCATATATTACGAAGACAGTGACGAAGAGAGGCCAGACAGGCTCATACCATCTGGTACACCGATTCTACCCCCGCGAGCAGGGCGAAGGTGAACCTTTGTAGGTAGGTGGGGAGGTGTTGGACCGGACCTGCATCGCTCTTCGATCGGGCTCTGCACCGTTCTACGTGGCAAGCCGCCCCGCAGCCAGCGCGCGCTCCAGCCTACATAGCGTGCCTTAGCCAGTGATCGCCGGTCCGCTACATTCCGCCTGCCCGCCTCGCGGCGCGGACTCGGCGCACCGTCTGGCGCCTAGATACCGTGCGGGATCCGAAGCCGCGCGGAGAATAAGTACGATAGTGTCTTATGAAGTAGGACACTGGTTCAATTGTCGATTGGCTCGACTCTCGACTTGGCGAGCACTCATTGTCAAGATAGATAGTAGAGACCTGCTTTGAAGTTGGGAAAGCTCGGCTTTCCGGGGCCAGGGCAGGGCGTCCGTCGGTCCGCCGGAGGCCGGCGACGGCTCGGCACGACGACGGTGAAGGCAGATACATCCTGAGGCGGCGGTTCGTATCAGCATTCGTTATCATCGCCATCGGGGCCAAAAGGTGCATCAGTGTGGGGTGTTTTGGTCGTATCATAGTCAAGTGATTGCGAGGGGCGCGGTTAGGAAAGTCAAAGAAAGGCCCATGCAGCATCTATCTGTGGAGGATTTCCACAGGGTGTAATGAGCCATGATCTGATGTGTTTTCCCTCGCGAGGGCACCAGATGGGTACGATATTAGCCTGCTGGGGAAGGCAGCTCTTGTTCAGCTTGTCGCCCCTCCTAACCTCCTTACAAAACTGCTGCATAAGAACTGTTAGGTGTGTGTCTGGAGTTTTTAGCTACCTAACCACCATATGTAGCTGGCATTCCGGACTCAAAATGCCTGATCCCTGTCCCATGAGGTCCCCTCATGACCAAACAATGAGGATGCCGCTGATGCCGGTGATGAATGATCACGCGCTCCCAAAAGAAAAGCCCATGTGGAAAATCAGCAATGGCCTTTTAAGTCACGACTACTGATGCACCGATGCATGTGAATCGATGTCCTGCTGCTGCTGTTCAACGTAATAGCATCAGCACACGGAGATCGATCCGGAGCATGCAATCAAAATGAAGGCATGGAGGCCGGGGAGCAGCATAGAAGACTATCAGCCATATTGATTTAGAGCAAAATGCCACATGACGCCGGACAAAATCAAGTAACTCCAAAATTTCAATATCCAACAATTTGTTGAGCGCATCCTTTATCCTTTATGTAGGTGGTTGAATTTCGGCAGCCGAGTCTTGGAGTGCCACAGCACAGAGCTGAAACAGAAGCACATTGGAACCTCCCAATATTCGCCAAGTTATCCATTTCTAACATGGACGGTTTGCGGTGTTTAGTAAGGGCGGCAATTTTCACACTTGGATTCCACGTGGCTAGCTGTTTAAATGCTAGAGCCACTAGTACTAGAGCTCAAATAGCTTATAGTCTGCTATAAGCGTTGAATATCAGTAGCTACCATGCTAGCAGCATCGGTAAAATAAGGGGTTCAGATGAAAGCTAGATGGAAGATCACCAAAAACCACAATGAAGAACAAGCTGGTCATGCCTTCATTCATGGCCAAAAACGCCGGAACTCCGTCCAGTAGGGGTATCATCCCACGAGGCATATGTTTTATTCTCGAATGTAGTAACAAGGGGCGGCAAGCCGCATGCAGAGGAAGGTATGAACTCTCTCACTGCATGCACTGCTCTACTAATACTGTATGCTCACAGCTCTGTATGTAGTATCTAGCTCTACTAGAGCTAGCTTGAAAAGCTGCAATACTCTACGAGAATCCAGCAAAAACATGCAAGTAGCGCGCGCGAGCCAACCACCACCAGCCGCGTGGCGTCGCCGCAGGCGCGCGCTGGCGGTGGTCCGGGATCTAAATCGACTTAACATCACTGCCAGGGCAGTGATGTTAAGTCCACCAGGCAGTGATGTGCCGTTCTGATATCGGCCACGCGTTCGGTACGCGATCAATCTGTGGATGTGAAGGCCCAAAGATAGGCCTGAGCTCTCATTTGAAGATCTGATTGCGTCAGGGACATCGAAAGTGTCACCGAATGTGGAGGTTCTCATCCTAGATGATTGCTAGCAAATTCCTCGCCAAAATTTACCCCTGTATCACTGTCCTACGCCCTGACGTTTTCTCACCCAAAAGGGGCATGCTAAATCCTTCATCGTTAAGGCACCCCTTTCAGCTAGATAGATTGTATTTTGTCTCTTGCGGCATTGGGGCCCTACCCAATACCGAACTGTGTGTTGCCGCCTACTTTTGGAGGTGCTGGCTGGTTCAACTAGTAGAGGACCTCTACCTCTAGTAGCTACTCTCTTGGATCTTACTACTAGACTAAGTAGCTAGCTAGCTAACACAAATCCCAACCTGAGTGATGAAATACACGTGGAATCTGATGGGTGAGATTCTTGCAGCAGCCCACGCAATGCACCCTCCCGCCGCGATGTAAATACTATTGAAATGTGATCATTAAGTGTCACTATATGAGAACCCTGTTAATGAGAACCCTGATGTGAGTCTAGTGCGAAGAACACATGCAAGTCGTTAGGAAGAAATATAGCAAGCCTATCGCCAAATGTATACAGCTCTATACTGATCTCTAAACAAATTTACCTCGCGCCCTTGAAACTTTCTCGCCAAAACTGGTCGTGAAGACATAACCTGTTTGATTAAAGCTAGAAACAAAGATACGATCAAGCTGATTCAGCGATGATACGACACGATCGCCGATGACGACGACGACGACGACGACGAGAAACCGAATTATTACCACCCTAGAGAGGAGTACCTTCCTCTGATTGTGTCATTGTAACCGAGCAGTATCCTATTGAACAGGTTTTGGGGCTGCCTGGTAGCTGATTTGCAGTGCGCGCGATGAGGAAGCGACGCCTCTCGTCTTCTACTCGATAGCAAGTCCAAGTCTCGCTGCCTTTCTTTGGTCAGCGGCTAGAGGGTTCCTGATGGATCACTTCACCCCAGATGATGCTACCAATGATGAACTTTTACCTGTGTGACCCTCTCTGACCTGCACGCGGTGTTCGAGACACGAACAGGGTCTATCCTGCTCATCCTAGTGTCCTTTTTATGCACCGACGGGTCCGTTGGGTTGTCCTTGGCCTATCGATGCACTGACGATCCGCTACAATGTGTGTGTGCGATTCAGATGATTGAGCCTGTTTGGCTTTCACAGCGGAATTCTCAACCAACTCCAAAAACTATAAGATCATAAATTGGATACATATGACTACTCTAGACATGCCCTTGAGTCAAGCTTGAGCCTTTTTCCTCAACAATATGAACAAAACAACCCTTCCTTGCTGAGGCACCTTTTTGCCCTGCTGGACTACTGGCGACAATAACGGGCCCTGATCGGAGCTGCCACCACATATCCTGTCCGCTATGTCTAGACATTGAAGCCGAGCCGCAGCGCGCAGGTCGTCTTGATGTCCAGAGATATTTAGGCTACAAGAAAAGATAGAGCAAATAACATCGAACTGGGGCCTCTTCTGGCCCCGGATGCAATGTTAACGGGCCTGGGTCTCAGTCTCAGAGCCGCCATCAACCTCATGATCACATCCGCTATGTGCTATGTCTAGACATTCGTATACTGAGCCACCGGCGGCCTCCAGCAGCCGTCAAAAAAAGCCGAGCTTTGCTTACTTTTCCGTTGATTATCTACCTGATGATGTGTGTTCGCCTGATGAGCCAACCATCTTTCTCAAATTGTTTCTCCCCGGTGCAATGTTTTTTGTATGTATGAAAGATCCGAAGACCATGGCTCTAACCGCCTGAATCCAAGGAATCAGGCCGTCCGCCTCGCGTTGCCGGAGATGGTTGGGAAACGATTTTGGAATTTTGGCCAAAGAAGTGTCATTCATACATACTGTAGTAGTGGGGCCTTTCTTTTCCTGGTTGTGCCGCCCTGTACAAAAATGACACTTTCACGGCCAAAATTGTTTCGACAGCAAGACGATAACGAAGGAATCCGTCTTCGCCGACGTGAGTTGGTGGGCACAAATCCCCGGATTCTGGCGGTTAGTGCCCAAGCCTTCGGATCTTTCGTTCTCCATCGAGTCGCGGAGATTCGATGTCAAAAGATCGTTGGCCTCCTCGGCCGGCACACATCATCAGGTAGATAGTCAGCTTTGAAGTAGGGAAAGCCGACGGCCGCCGGAGGCTGCCGGCGGCTCGGCATGACGGCCATGAAAAGTCCGACGATCCTGTGTCGGCGGTTCCGATCCGGGCCCGTTATCATCGCCATCGGGGCCAAAAGGTGCGCCGGCTCGAGGTTGCTTGCTCTATCATAAAGTAGCTAGGAGAGCTTTCAACAGCCGTTCGACGACGAAGGAATCCGGCGATGCCAACGCGAGGGGGCTCTCCCTCTTCCCCGGATTCCGGAGATTGGTGCAGATGTCTTCGGATCTCCGATACGTCCTTGCATCATGGAGTAATCGATGTCAAAAGACCGTTGGCTCGGCTCAAAACTGCTCGCATCATCAAGGTAGATAGTCAGCTTTGAAGTAGGGAAAGCTTGGCTTTCCGGGGGCCGCCGGAGACCGCCGGCGGCTCGGCACGAAGGTCGTGGCAATGCCGATACGATTCCGTGGCGGCGGCTCCGATCCGGGCCCGTTATCATCTCCAATGAGACCAAAAGGTGCCTTGGCGAGGCTCAATTTTGTCTACTACCTAGGAGTGTCGTGATATGGCACACTCAGAAAAAAAGCCCCAGTGGCATAGCTAGCTAGGAAAAGAAAGGCCCCCCTTCCTCTGGTCAGCTGCCCTTTTCTCGGACGGACTTCTAACGATTCTAGCGAATTTGGCGGGCAATTTAACGGCTTGGTCGGTATGCTGATGATAGCTCTACTAGCTATAGTATGTAGTTATAAGTAAGTTAATATATTGCTACAGCGCGCAGGCCATGCAGGATAAAGGTTCATATTCTGCCGCCGCCTCTGGTGCAGATCCCATGGAACCACGGATCGTGAGGACAGTGAGGACAGACGGATACATGCCACGATGACGCAGTGGACGCAGCAGAACGCAGCAGCTTGACGCTACCGTAGCAGAGCGACGAATAGAGTAGCGTGGCTGCGCTGCACCACTGAGTGCCCTTGTGCTAACACAACGTTATGTGAATAGATCTTCGTGTTCACCTCTGTGTTCATGTTCGCTGCTTTTTGCATCTGGCACCTTGGACGTCAACGGCCAGCCATGTCTGATCATGTTCTTAGTGGAGTGAGCTGAAGTCCAAGTCAGTATGGTTGTGGAGGATTGTCCACAGGGTATGCACCAGGATCTGTTGTTTATTCCTCGCAAGGGCATCAGACGGGGGTTGGCCGCCCGGGGGATGGCTCTCGTTCAGATTGCCGCACTTTCCTAACTTCCTTCATCAGGGGATGACCTTTTTTCCTGTGTGACCTTCTCAGACACGCGGTCGGTGTTCGGGGCGACGACGGGGTCTCTATCCTGCTCGGCCGAGTGCTCTCTGCACGCCAACGGGTCCATTAGGTCGGTCCGTGGCCTCTTTCGACCTCAAACAACCATCGATGCACCGACGATGCCGACAATCATCGATCTGTCGGCTCCGATGTGCACGCGACTCATGTGCGATTGGGCCGTGTTTGACTTTCACATGGCATTCTCAACGCCAAAAATAGAAAGTTCGCAAATCGGACACATGACTCCTCTAGACAAGCCCCTTCTCCAGTGCCGTCATCTGCCCGATTTGCGAACTTTCAATTCTAGCGACGTCGGCAGGGCGGTTTAACAACTTTGTTGGTCGCTTTGTCGCTCTACTAGCTATCGTACGGTAGTAAATAAGCGGCGCGTGTCGGTTCCTACAGCGCGCGGGTCACACAGGAAAAAAGTTCATCAGGGCCGAATAATTTTGGCACACTCAACATTTACTTTTTTGTCTTCTATTGGGTTAAGTACTGTTAACCCGCTACCCAACTAGAGTGCTATTTTTGAACATCTTCGATCTTGAACATATATCTCCGTCCTAAGAGGTCGGCCATGGAAGGCGAAACAGGATCTTTTCTCTGTATCCAGATACTCCATCGTCTTGCATGATGATTCTTTCCCCGGGAACAAGCGTGAGACTGTATTTGCCATTAAAACGACCGTAGGAGTCGTAAAATGTGAAGGAATACAGTCCATCCTCAAGACAGATTGACTCCTCATGATTCTTGTCTCCAGTAGATCCCCTATGGCTTGCGAGTTTGGTCTCTTGCCCATCTTCTGAAGCTATCTTCTCAAGTTTGTATGACGTCTGCCAGGGAAAGGAATCGTACTGAATTTGTATCATCATGAGACTGCCACCGCATGAGGGAGACGCAGAAGAACTTGGCTGAGACGAAGAACTGGGTGAGAGGGTAAACGTCGGGGAATAACTAGATGGTATCAATGTCGGGAAAGCGGTCGGCGCCTTTGAACTGCTGGGTGGAAGGGGCAGTTTAACGGCTTGGTGGTCTGCTGATCGTCCTACTGGCTATTAAATTAAATTGTATGACATGTAGTCAAACATCACTAGTAATCCGCCTAGTAAAATTTATTTTAAGCTTTTTGGCCTTTTTGGACATTTGGCTGATTTTTGTCAGGCGTCCATATCTTTTCTCCTGGATGTAGGGTTTACAAAATCCTGGATGCTATCAGAATCCTGAAGAGACGACGAATTCAATGAGGTCATTTTCTTCGGTCGGGGTTTGATTCCCACCAGTGAATTTTTGGTGCACGTAAGGGGCCATTTTGTCAGATCTTGAATGTGTCGCTGAGAGTCAGAGAATTGGAGTGGGACCAAATCTATAGGCTGTGTTGTGATCAGCATCAAATGTAGAACACCTAGGATCACTCGAATGTCCAAATCCGACCGCTAGAAGCCGAGATATCTGGGCACGGCCAAAAGGGGTGTAAATGATGTCCCATGCCAGTAATGCAGAGAGAACACAAACCTAT
>JAAMXK010000853.1:0-13669 GCA_019693575.1 Thalassiosira oceanica | reverse complement strand
CACAGGAGCGTCATTTCATGCTCGAACCCTATCTACAGTTGGAACTGTAGATAGCGTCTATCTACAGTTCCCTGCGCGCTCGCAGACTTGGGGCCTCTCCGCCTGCACTCCACAGGAGATTTCGCCGCCACCCGTCGCGCCGACTCGTCGACACCACCGACGGGGCCCGCTGATTTGACTGCCTCTAGAGACGCTATCACCCAGTGGGCCATTATCCCCCCGGTTCTCCGTTCGCAGGCCGACCCGGCGAGTGTTTATAAAAAACCCTCGGCTCCCGTAGCCTTGCGATCTTACCACCCTGGTCGCCGCGTCGCGGTCGTTTCTCGTCACCGCTCTGTTCTGTTGATTGTCGCGTCACCCGCTGCCGGACGAATGTCCCCAGTCGAGAGAGTCCTCTTCACCGAATGAAATCCGTCCGCCCGCGCCGTCCGATCCGCGCCGATGCCCGTCCCCGGAGCCCACGGCGGGGCGCCGCCGGGACGTCGCACGTCACGCTCCCCCGAGTGCGCCTGTCTGTCCCCGTCTCGCTCCCATTCGTCGGGGGGACGCCACCCCCTCGCCACTCCTCCCCGTCGGGGGGCGCTGCGTCCTCCTCGCCAGTCTCCGCTCCTCGTCCTCCCCGGAGGAGCGTTCCGGACGCGCGCTCTCGACTCGCGCCCGTTGCTCGTCGGACCTCGACCTCGCCCTTCGGTCGCGAGGCCGTCCATGCCATCGCCGTCCCCGGGCAGGAGCTTCGGCCCCCCTGCTTTCGTGCGGCCGTCCCGGGGGTCTCCGTCCTCCTCCCCGGCGCGGGGCCGTCCGGGGAGGGGACGTGTGTGCAACCGTGCCCCGCCGCCCCTCCGGCCGTCCGTCCTCCGGTCCCTCCCGCGCGGCGAGCCCTCTCGCTGCTCGCGGCCCGACCAACAGCAGCGTTCCCGCTCCGACCCGCCCCGGCGCTTCCTTCGCACAGCTCCTCGCACTTCGGCGGCGAAGGGAAGAGCTGTCCGTCTTGAGATGCGGCCTCCTAAGGCCGAGCTCGAAGAGAGCTTTCTAGCGGGCCGGCCGGTGCCCAGATCGACGGACTTTCGCCGGTCTCTCACTGGCGTCGGAAACGAGTTGGCATGGAATGGCTGGAATGGCTGCTTTCTTCCAAGGCCCGTTACCCGCCACGCAAACTTTGGGGCGCGAGGTGAGAGAGGCCTAAGAAGTGTCGTGGCTTGTAACGTTTCCAGTAGGTGGAGCTGTGGCGACGACGTCGAAGGGAGCGAAGGTGGGCGAGGTCGGCTCGAGGTCGTCTGTCCCTGAAGGGGGAGGACAAGGGGTTGCGGAAAGCCGAAAACGACAGGAGGTACAGCAATGACCAAATAAATTTTGTGAAGAGAAAGTGAGGTCACCCGGAACCGACAACTGTCGGTCGATCCGGCCTGCTGCTGCGCTGCGCTGCTGCAAACTGCACAGCTCCTCACTCTGGCTTACTTTGGGCACGCAACGACAAAGCACAAGGTTGGTTTTTGAGCCCACGCCCCGTCAATTAATCCAATTTGTTTTGACAAGAGTAGGCTGGGGGGATCACCCAAATTCAGAGATGATGCAACCCCGCGATAACAAACGAGCCCGGCTGCCGAGCGTCACGGTTGACGTCCTGGGAAACGACCTGCTCGTTCGATGCGCCTCGTACCTCGACGCGGACGGGCTGGCGCAGCTCGGGCGGACGAGCGCAAGCTTCGGGATCCCCCAAGTCGGCCAGCAAAGATCCCTCGCGAACGAGGCGGCCCGACAGCGGTTTCTGCTGAGCGCGACGGACGAGGAAAGGAGCCGCCTGCCGGAATACGACGACGAATCCGAGGTCGGCTTGTTTCGAGCGCTTGAGCAGTTGAGGAAGCCTCTGTGCTTCGACGAGCTGGTGGGGTACGGGTTCTGCCCTCAAGGACATCCAGCGCGTGTTACACGCACAGGTCGTGCTGGTTGGTCGACAGCAATGTCAGGGCATACGATGAGGGGCGGCAGGCACTTTGCTGAATTCGAAATTAATCATGATCAGCAATCATGTTATATTCATCTTGGGGTCATCAGACCCGTTTCATTGACTGATGGCATCGACTTGGAAGCTGACTGGGGAGGGGATGTGGATCCCGTGGCTGTCTCGTCACACTGGAATCCTGCAGTAGCAGGGAAATTGAGATCCCAGCGGTCTGCAAAGTGGGGAGACAGCAATGTTCACTGCTGTGCTTACTACTGTTATAGCGGACGTTGTTATTGGACGGACTGGGACAATGAAAGGGGTTCCTCTAACTGGCAAGGGCAGGAGAGATTGCAAGTCAGTAGCACGATTGGGTTGCTGTTAGACCTGGATGAAGGGACCCTGTCTGTTTTCAGGAATGGTCGCCGTCTTGGAGCGATGAAGGAGGGATTGGGTGGCGAATACTGCTGGTTTGTGGCAGTCGGCACACCCTGCACGATCAGTATTTCAAGAGGTCGAGTTCCCAATTAAAGTGCTATTGCCAAAATTACAGCTCCGAACTACCGCCCCGTTCCTCGGACTAAAGTGGCCCCCGATGCAAAATTACAGCTCCAAACTCTCGCCCTGTTCCTCGGACTAGAGCGGCCCCTGTCATCTGGGGAGAAAGGCGTCCCCACGGGAAGACCTCGCCTTCCCCCTCGCCCGGGGAGCGCCCGTCCTGTCGTCCTCCGGCGCTTTCGCCTCCGTCTCCTCTGTCACCGCCCTCTTCCCGCCCTCTCTTGGGGAATAAGTTGCCGGGGAGGGGAAGGGATGGCGCCCGCCACGGGAGGGATGACACGCTTGGACTTGCCGCCTAGCCATCGATTTGCCTCTCCCCCTTCCCTTCCGCAGGCCATCTCCGCCCTTCAGCTCCCGTCGCCTCACTCGTCGCGGTCGTTTCTCGCCACCAGTCTGTTGATTGTCGCGTCACCCGCGGCAGGACGAAAGCCCTCGGTCGAGGGAGTCCTCGCCGTTCGAAATCCGACCCCGAGCATTGTCCCGTGACCGCCTCGCCGCGCTCTTTCCGTCCTCGCAGTCCAATCCGCGCCATGGCCCGTCCCCAGAGAGTGACGGTCGAAAATTCTTCAGAATGCCAACTAGACAGCTCCGCCCGGGGAGCCGTATCGGTGAGATGAAAGCGGCTGCGGGGGAGCGTCGTCCACGGTCGGCCCGTCCTTTCGGACGCGCCCCCTTCGCGGTGCCCTCCTGCTCCCGCCGTCCGTTGTCTCGCCCCCCGAAGTTTTCCGTCCTCCTGCCGGGGGACAGCGTCCGGTCGCGGGAGCGGGCGGCGGAACCCTCCGTCCGACTCGCTCCCGGGGGGCGATGCGTGCACGTCCGGGCCTCCCACGCCTGGCACGATGAGCCCCGCCACTCCCCGGGTGGAGAGTGGAGAGGAAGCGTCGTCCTCACCCGCCACTTCCGGGGCGCCCCGGCCGTCCTCATCTCCTCTCCTCCCGGCGTCGTCGTCGTGCGCAGGACGTCCGCCGCGGCTCCAGCCCAGGACGCCCCACGTAGAAAGCGACCGGCGGCGTCTGCGCGTGATAACTTTTAGTGAAGATAGAGCGAGACTGACGTCCTCGAGCGAGGTCGTCGGACTCTTCCCCCGAGTACACGCGTTCTATGTGTTTGCGTCCCCGTCACCGTCGACCCACTTCCAAATGTAACCGGCTTAGACGTCCGGCCCCTGGGCGCGGGCCATGTTGGACACCTCGAAAAGACCGGTCTTTTTTCCAGGGGGTTCGATGTCTTTTGGATTGCCATAGCGATGTAGAGGACAAACATGGACTCCTCCGCCGCAGTGTAAGCTGGAGGCGAGTGAGCAAAGGGATCAGAATGAATGCCGCGGCTTCCTTGTTGGCTCTGGAGCCTGGTGACGACGACGCGAAGAGGATGCGGTTCCGGGGCTTCCGTCAGGAGGCATAGGACGGCGTGCATGCAGCACGCCCTTGGCCTCAAACGTGGCCCCGGCCCGACGGAGCGACCCCACCTCGCGGTCGAAAGACCGATTGTCGTCGTCTCTGCCGTGTCGCCGCGGGGCCAGGACTTGACGGCGGGAAGACTCTCCCCCCCGGGATCCGAGGGCGTGGGGAGGGATGGAGCTCGTCCTCCGGACACGCCCCGGGGAGGAGGATTCGTCGACAGCTCACCCCGGGACTCGACCTCGTCGCGTGCCGCGTCTCCCCCACCGGTAGGACGGCGCTTGTCCATCGGGACTCGCTCCCCCGGGGGGCAGGGGCTTATTTCCAACGCCCCTGGCGGAGTGGCGGACGGCCTCCGATCCCCCTGAACGCGCCACCGGTTCGGCGCCGTCCCTCCTCGTCCTCCACCGGTGCGGCGCCGTCCCTCCTTCGTCCTCCCCAACTGCGGTGCCCCCGCTCCTGCTCTCCCCAGAAAGGGACGGCGCCGTCCGCGTGGGCCTCGACGACGGGTCCGGGAGGGTCGGTCCTCTCTCCATGCCGTCCTCCACGCAGGTCGCGAGGACGCGGTCGAGGATGAGCAATGTGCAGCCGGCCTCACTTCGGCGGCGACGGGGCGAACAAGCCCAATGGCGGGCAAATTTCGTAAAGAGAAAGTGAGGTCACCCGAAACCGATAACTAAAAAACTACAAAACAAGGCGGAAATCTTGAGCCGACGCACTTTACTTGCACCTGCAGTTTTGATCCAAGAGTACAATAGGCTGGGGGGTGTCAAAAGATATGATGCAACACAGCGATAACGAACGGGCCCGGCTGCTGCCTAGCGCAGCGCTTGACGTCCTGGGCAACGACCTGCTCCTTCGATGCGCCTCGTACCTAGACGCGGACGGGCTGGTCCAGCTCGGGCGGACGAGCGCAAGGTTCGGGATTCCTCAAGCCGGCCAGCAAAGATCCCTTGCAAACGAGGCGGCCCGACAGCAGTTTCAGCAGAGCGCGACCAACGAGGAAAGGAGCCGTCTGACGAAATACGACGACGAATCCGACGTTGGCTTGTTACGAGCGCTGGAGCAGTTGAGGCGGCCTCTGTGCTTCGACGAGCTGGTGGGGTACGGTTTCAGCCCTCAAGAACATCCAGCGAGTGTCACATGCGCAACCTATGATGAAGGTTGGTCGACAGCAGTGTCAGGGCATGTGATGAGGGGCGGCAGGCACTTTGTTGAATTTGTTATCGACACGGCCGAGCGACGGCCTGCTGTCCAGTTGGGGATTATGAGGCTGGTTTCATTGACTGATGGCATCCACATGGTAACTGACTGGGAATGGAACGTGGATCCGGTGTTTGCCTCGTCAAGCTACATTCCTTTAGTATCAGAGAAATTGAGATCCCAGAGGACTGCAAGGTGGGGAGTCAGCAATGTCCACTGCTGCACCTATTATTGCTATAATGGAAGTTGTTATTGGACGGACTGGGACAATGAAAAAGGGTTATCTAGTTGGCAAGGGCAGGAGGGATTGGAAGGAAGTGGCACAATTGGGTTGCTGTTAGACCTGGATGAAGGAACCCTGTCCGTCTTCAGAAATGGCCGCCGTCTTGGAGTGATGAAGGAGGGATTTGGTGGCGAGTACTGCTGGTTTGTGACAGTCGGCGCACCCTGCACAATCAATATATCAAGAGGTCGAGCTCCCAATTAAAGATCCAATGCGCCCCCATCCCCACTTGATCTCTATCGACCACCTGTTGAAATGACAATCAGCGGGGAAATGTACTACACTATCTGTCACTGAACTCAACATCATCAACGGTCATGACATCACATACATGATTAATTAGATCTCGTTAGTACTAAGTTTTCCCCATGCAGACTGTTACCTTTCCATGTCAGTTTGCTTCCCGTGAGTCATCCTTCGTCGAGGTGGCGAATCTCGGCCCGCGTCTGAATTCAAGTTCGAGCGGTGTTCTGGGAGGTGTTGAGGGACCTCCTCGCGGTGCTCATTTCCGAGAACCTGCCCTTGAAGAGTCGCGGCCGAAAATTTGCCAGGTCACCTCGGCACAAGACGTGCATCTCATTCTTCCTTCGATCCTCTCCTCGAGAAAGTTCCCCCTCGATCAACGGTCGACCTCTCGACCCTGACCTTGACCTCGCCCTTCGGTCGACTGTCGAATGCGTCCTCTAGTGCGCGGCGCGAGTTCCAACGTCCGTCCGCCCGTCCTTGCAGAACGCCAGGACTTGCCGTGAAGTCGTCCCCCTCTCCGAGCCGGAGAAGACGTGTGTGCAACCGTATGCCCCCCCCCCCCGCGCGGCGAGCCCTCGCGCTGCCAACCTCCCGAACTGAAGGGGGACAGGGACGACGATCCGCCGCAGGGCCCGTCACGTCGCGAGGAACGGGCTCCGCCAGAGGTGCGGACGGGGGACCCTCGCCGGGCTAGATCCCTCCCGCCGCTCGGGGAGGAGGACGGGCGAGCGGACCTCACCGTCCCCCTCGCCCCCGGGAAGCGCCCGACCTCGTCTTCTGAACTGACTCGCCCTCCCGCCGTCGCCTTCGTCTCCTCCACCGCCGCCCTCGTTCTTCCGTCCTCCCCCTTCTGCCCTGGCCGGGGAGGACTCGGTTTCCGTCGCCCTCCCGGCCCCCGGGGAGGTGGGAGACGGGGACCTCGCTGTCCCCAACGCCCAGGGAACGCTCGTCCTCCGTCCTCCAGACGAATTCGCACTCGCGCCGTTTGCGACGCCCCATCGAGAGCACTCGAGGCCTCACGGCACATGGTCGAAATATGAGAGCAGGAGCGGGAGACAAAAGAACGGCGGAGGAGAGCGCCCTCCCGCAGCTCCGGCTCGGGGTGACCTCGCGCCTGGACTCTCATCGTCGGATCGACCGGCTGCCCGTTCGTATCGTCTCCGGCCTTCCCCTGGGCGGGTCCTCGTCCGGTGGACGGCGGGAGTGGACTGGAGCCCGCGCCGTTCAGAGCTCGCGATCCGTCTGGCGCGGTCACGACTCGTCTTGCCGTTTCCGCGGAAGACGGGCGAGCGGACCTCGCCGTCCCCCTCGCCTCCGGGAAGCCTTGCCCGTCCTCGTCTTCTGGACTGACTCGCCCTCCCGCCGCCGCCCTCGTCCCGTCCTCCCGCTTCCATGGCAAGATGCCCTGGCCGGGGGGTCTTGGGACGGGTAATCGTTTCCCGCCCCAGAAGAGGACGGCGTCATCCGGAGAGGACGGCGTCAAGTCCGTCGCTTGACTTGCCGCCTAGCCGCAGCCCTGCCTCTCCCCCTGCCCCTTCCATGGGCCGTGATCACCTGGTTCTCCATGGGCAGAGCCTGCCCCACGAGGATTTGCGCCCCGCTGGTATGCGAAAAATTGGGGCCTCGCGTCTCCTCCGGCCCCGGCTCCGCTGCCCAATTGTTCGGTCTCGACTCCCCCCGCCGTGTCGCGGTCATTCTCGTCACAGCTCGGACTTTGGTTGTCGAGTCATCCGCGGCCCTCGGTCGAGGGAGTCTTCACTTTTCGAACCCAACTCTGAGCGGTGTCCCATGGCCACCCCGCCGCGCTCCTTCAGTCCGCGCCGCCCGTCTGTCCCGTCGAGTCCCGTCTTGATCCCATTCGTCGTCGTCGTCCGGGGACGCCCGGGACGCCATCCCCCTCCCAGCCGTCGCCCTTGGCTCCTTTTCCTCCGGGGAGCCGTCCGCGATCCGGCCCGTCTTTTTGGACTCGCCCTCTTGCTGTGCCACCCGCGCCTGGTACAATGATTCCTAGGGGAGAGCTAGCGGGTCACGTCCATCGGACTCCCTTCGGCTTCCGTTGGCGGGGGGACGATGCGGCACGGACCCTTGGTCTAATTCGGACACGCTCCCCATCCCGAGGCGTCCGCAGCGCGGCAGCCGAACCGAGCAGACGTCGTCCGCCTCACCGCAGCTCCGGCCCCGGGTGACCTCGCGCCGGGACTCTCATCGTCGGATCGATCGGCGGGGGGGTCCGCGCGTCAACCTCGGCGGAGCGCAAGGACGGAGGGGGAAGCTGGGCCGTTCGTCTCGTCCCCGGCCTCTCCCCGGGCGGGTCCTCGTCTGGTGGACGGCAGGAGTGGACCGGAGCCCAAGCTGTCTTAGAGCTCGCGATCCGTCCGGAGAGCCGCAACGGCGAGACGAAAGCGGCGGCGGTGGAGCGTCGTACGCGATCGGCCGGACCATTCGGACTCGTCCGCTCGCGGTGCCGCCACCGCCCCCTTCCCCGATGGGACCCGACGACAGGTCCCCTCCGGGGCTCGGACTCGGGCGGAGGAGGAGGCGTCAGACGAGGTCGACCTGCCGCTCGGCGTGCGGCCGAACCGGACGTTCCGCGCGTCCCGGACGGGGCGCTGGCAAAGACCAGCAAATTTCGTGAAGAGAAAGAGTTCACCCGAAACCGACATCTGTCCGGCCTGCCGCACACTGCTCCTCGCCTCACACTGCGCTGCCCTGGGCACGCAACGACAAAGCAAGGTCGGATATCTTGAGCCGAAGCTCCCGCGCTGCACCCGCACCCACAGCACTGGCATCAATCCAATTTGTTCTGACTCGAGCGGGCTGACCAACAACGATGATGATGCGGCCCCGCGATAACAAACGGGCCCGGTTGCTGCCGAGCGCCACGGTTGATGGCCTGGGCAACGACCTGCTCGTTCGATGCGCCTCGTACCTCGACGCGGACGGGCTGGCGCAGCTCGGGCGGACGAGCGCAAGGTTCGGGATTCCTCAAGCCGGCCAGCAAAGGTCACTCGCGAACGAAGCGGCCCGACAGCGGTTTCGGCAGAGCGCGACCGACGAGGAAAGGAGCCGCCTGCCGAAATACGGCGACGAATCCGACGTTGGCTTGATGCGAGCTCTGGAGCAGTTGAGGCGGCCTCTTTTCTTTGGCGAGCTGGCGGGGTACGGGTTCCGCCCTCAAGAGAATCCAGCAAGTGTCACATGCGCAACCTATGAAGGTTGCTCGACTGCAGTGTCGGGGCATGTGATGAGGGGCGGCGGGCACTTTGTTGAATTCGAAATTACAAGTGACGGTCAATCACCTTTTATTCATCTGGGGGTTGTCAGACCCGTTTCTTTGACTGACGGCATCGACGTGGAAGCTGACTGGGAAGGTCTAGTGTCTCCCGTGGCTGTCTCATCATGCTACAGACCTGCAGTAGCAGAGAAATTGAGATCCCAGCGGACTGCGAAGTGGGGAGAGAGCAATCTTCACTGCTGCACCTACTATTCCTATCATGGAAAGAGTTTTTGGACGAACTGGGACAATGGAAAGGGTTCCACTGACTGGCAAGGGAAGGAGGGATTGCAAGGAAGTGGAACAATTGGGTTTCTGTTAGACCTGGATGAAGGGACCCTGTCTGTGTTCAAGGATGGCCGCCGTCTTGGAGTGATGAAGGAGGGATTGGGTGGCGAGTACTGCTGGTTTGTGACTGTCGCCTCACTCTGCACTATCAATATTTCAAGAGGTCGAGCTCCCAATTAAAGTGTTATTCCAAAACTTCAGCTCCTGGTTTGGCTCCATACCAGAGAACGACCGATGATCCCTAGTATTTCCGTTGAATCGACATATCCGCCGCTTTCGCCCTTTCGACTCCCGGAACTGTCACGTCACGAGAAAAAGCGCTTCGCGCTCGTGGACAACGCCCGGCGGACGTTGCGGCGGGCGTCGACGATCCTAACTTGGCTTGCCATTGACGAGGGTCCGCCGTCGGACTCGGTTTCCGTCGCCCTCCCGGCCCCCGGGGAGGTGGGAGACTGGGGACCTCGCCGTCCCCCACGCCCAGGGAACGCTCGTCCTCCGTCCTCCAGACGAATTCGCACTCGCGCCGTTTGCGACGCCCCATCGAGAGCACTCGAGGCCTCACGGCACATGGTCGTAATATGAGAGCAGGAGCGGGAGACAAAAAACCGGCGGAGGAGAGCGCCCTCCCGCAGCTCCGGCTCGGGGTGACCTCGCGCCCGGACTCTTATCGTCGGATCGACCGGCTGCGTCCACGCGTCGACCTCGGCGGAGCGCAAGGATGGAGGGGGGAGCTCCCGGCGGGGGCCGTTCGTATCGTCTCCGGCCTTCCCCTGGGCGGGTCCTCGTCCGGTGGACTGGAGCCCGCGCCGTTCAGAGCTCGCGATCCGTCCGGGGAGCCGTAACGGCCCATTCGCGTTCGCGGTCACGACTCGTCTTGCCGTTTCCGCGGAAGACAGGCGAGTGGACCTCGCCGTCCCCCTCGCCTCCGGGAAGCCTCGCCCGTCCTCGTCTTCTAGACCGACTCGCCCTCCCGCCGTCGCCTTCGTCTCCGCCGCCGCCGCCCTCGTCTGTCCTCCCCCTTCCATGGCAAGGTGCCCTGGCCGGGGAGGGGCGAGGGACGGCGTCATCCTTTCCCGCCCCAGGGGAGGGACGGCGTCTTCCGGGGAGGACGGCGTCAAGTCGGTCGCTTGACTAACCGCCTAACCAGAGCCCAGCCTCTCCCCCTGCCCCTTCCATGGACCGTGACCCCCTGGTTCTCCGTGGGCAGCGCCTGCCCCACGAGGATTGCGCACCGCGGGCATGCGAAAAATTGGGTACTTCGCCCCACGGCCCGCCCCGTCGCCACGCGGCTCCTCTGGCCTCGGCTCCGCTGCCTAATTGTTCGGTCTCGACTCCCCTCGCCGTGTCGCGGTCATTATCGTCACCACTCGGACCGTTGATTGTCGCGTCACCCAGCGGCCAGCGACTGTCCGCGGCCGAGGGAGAGCTCTTCACCGTCCGAAACGGCGTCCCACAGCCGCCCCGCCGCGCTCTTTCCACCCGCGCCCTCCGATCCGCCGTGTGGCCGGGTCTCTCCCCTGTCTCGCTCCCATTCGCCGTCGTCCGGGCTCGTCCCCCCGTCCGGCACGCCGTCCCCGGCCGCTCTCGACTCGCTAGCCTGCGGGTGGGCGGACGAGTCCGCGGCGGCGCGAGTTCGTCCGTCGTGGCACATGCCGACTTCATGCCGAGCGCCGACGGCCCCGTCCTCTCACTCGCCGCGTCACGGTCGCTTCTCGACGGTTGATGTTGCGTCGTCTGTCCTCGGTCGAGGGCGTCTTCGTCGTCCGAAGGGATCTCGAAATCCGGCTGTGCGGTAGCAATGACCAAATTTCGTGAAGAGAAAGTGAGGTCACCTGAAACCGACACAACTGCTGTCGTGACGGTGCTGGATGGAACCTCTGCATCAGCTCCTCACGAGGCAAGGTCGGCAACCGTGAGCCTTCGCACTGCACCCGCAAGATTTGTTTGCACAGAGGGTATTGCGGTTGTGGACCGTTGAAGTTGGTGGAAGACGAGCGCAGCCATTCATTGTTTCCGCCTCGCTATCACAAGGGCTTCATCTTGCTTCTCCCACCAGCTACGGCGTACACGCACAGGTTTGCAGGAACCAGCCACTGATATTAGATGGAATCTCGGAACAAACGAGCCCGGCTGCCGACCGTCGCGCTTGACGTCCTGGGCAACGACCTGCTTGCTCGATGCGCCTCGTATCTCGACTCGGACGGGCTAGCGCAGCTCGGGCGGACGAGCGCAAGGTTCGGAATCCCCCAAGCCGGACAGGAAAGATCCCTTGCGAACGAGGCGGCCCGACAGCGGTTTCGGCAGAGCGCGACAGACAAGGAGAGGAGCCGCCTGCCGAAATACGACGGCGAATCCGACGTTGGCTTGTTACGAGCGCTGGAGCAGTTGAGGCGGCCTCTCTGCTTTGACGAGCTTGCAGGGAACGGGTTCAGCCCTCAAGAACACCCAGCCAGCGTCACATGCACAGATGAGGAAGAAGGTTGGTCTACAGCAGTGTCAGGGCATACGATGAGGGGCGGCAGGCACTTTGTTGAATTTGAAATCAACCTGAACGGATTGCCTGATGTTCAGTTGGGGGTCATCAGACCGGTTTCATTGACTGGTGGCATCGACGCGGAAGCTGACTGGAGAGGGAGCGTGTCTCCCGTGGCTGTCTCGTTGGACTGGAAACCTGCAGTAGCAGAGAAATTGAGATCTCAGAGAACTGCAAAGTGGGGAGAAAGCAGAGTCCATTGCTGCTCCTACTTTTGCGATGATGGACGTTGTTTTTGGACAGACTGGGACAATGAACAGGTTTCCTTTAACTGGCAGGGGCAGGAGGAATTGGAAGTTAGTGGCACAATTGGGTTGCTGTTAGACCTGAATGGAGGGACGCTGTCAGTGTTCAAGAATGGCCGCCGTCTTGGAGTGATGAAGGAGGGATTGGGTGGTGAGTACTGCTGGTTTGTGATAGCCGGCACACTCTGTACGATCAACATTTCAAGAGGTCAAGCTCTCAATTAATGTCATGTTATTGCCAAGACTACAGTTCCTGGTTTGGCTCCATACAAGTCCAACTGCCGATCTGTTCATTCCCATGTCAATCCAGTATCCAGCATGCCCCAGCCCCCAACCCGTTTCTCTTTTGACCAACTGATGCAATGTTACTCAGCGGGGAGGGCTCTTCGCCGTCCAAAATCCGACTCCGAGCATTGACCCGCGACCACCTCCTCGCACTCTTTCCGTCCGAGCCCTCCAATCCGCGCCAGGACCATCCCAGGAAAGTTACATCACCGCCCAGCCAACCAGAAGCGAACGCACAGCTCCCTGAAAGCTCATCAACCTCGGCCCATATCAACCTCGACCTATTGAGAGTCACTGGACTTGATATCACAATATACAGAAAGGTGTGTGATGTAATTTGCTGTGTTGCTGATATGTGCTGAGTTGGACTAGTGAGGGAATATTGGATGTAGAAACATGTATGGATGTGTTAAAGATAGTAAAAACTAAGTAGAATGTGTTTTCCAGATTTAACATTTACGATACAATCAATGTGATGATGTGGTGTCTGGGCTCCGGGCATCGATTACGATAGTCTCAGATAAAACTGTGAAAGAAACTTACTGAAGTTCTTAGGATGAATTAATTGGGAGACAAGGTGGAAGGTGAAGATGCACGGGAACGAAGGGATGAATGATAAAGTGATCAATGGAATTCTGTAGGATAAGGGGGTGGGTGGGAGAGGAGGAGAAGTATCAATTTGGAAGGAAGATTTCTCACTCGTAACTATCCAAACTGTGCCAACAAAGTTTCGGTAGACCGCAACTTTGCAATAGCAACCGGATCATGTTGATTGTCGTATCAACCGAAGCCGAAAGACTGTCCGTCTTCGCCGTCCAAAATCCGACTCCGAGCTGCCGGTGTCCCCGCGCTCATTTCGTCCGCGGCCGTCCGTCCCAGCCAGTCCCCGCGCCGCGGCCAATCCCCGATCGAAAAGACGACCCCGCAGCTTCGGCCGGGACGCTCCGCGTCGAATTCTCGACTCTCGGCGGAGTGCAAGGAAGAACAAGGGAAGCTCGCCGCCGTGGACACCCGGCACGCCATCCCCTCCCCGCCGTCGCCCTTGGCCCCTTCCGGAGTCGTCCCCCCATCCGACTCGGAGGAGGACGCCGTCGCGCCGTCCGCCACTCCTGCTTCCTCGAGGCAGAACGACGGACCGTCAGTCGCGACGGCACATGCCAACTCCATGCCGAGCGCCGTCGGCTCCCGTCGTCCTCGGCGTCTCGAGTGTTGGTTGATTCAGCTGAAATGTGTGTATGTCTTTTTACAATATGTTAAGGTACTACTGTACAGATCAGACTACCAAGGGACTTTGTCTCCTAGTAGGCTGAATCCTCCGGCTAGAGTAGGCTGTCGCCCAGATCTGTACAGTATGTAAAAAGCATGCGTGCTGAGCATCGCGCGGCAAAAGCACGCACGCGCGTGTGAGGCGAAAG
>JAAMXK010000822.1:0-10271 GCA_019693575.1 Thalassiosira oceanica | reverse complement strand
AACCCCTCATACTAGCGTCCGTAAAGTTGTACAGCCTCGCGTGGAACTGCACGCCCTGTAGCCTCTCATCGCCACCAGTCGTCTCAAAATACTCATGACTAGTCAGTGGATCAGGATCGTACGGGTCGTCGAGCTTCGCATTCGTCCACATGACCATTGTTCCACGCCTAGGATTGACATGCAGCCAGTCAAGCAGCGGAAAACCCATACCTCCGCCGTCGTCGGACAGCATAACGTGGAAGGAGACCACCCTCGGCCCCGCCGGCTTCCACAGTTGATCAATCTCGAGGCTGTGCCGAAAAGACCCCGGCTCAGACTCTGGATTCGTTTCTAGCTCGATGTGGTCAACTGGGCATGAAACAATCGCCGCAATCCTCTCTTTTGTAGCGCCTACGACACCTTTGGCCGAAATAGGAGGATTTCCCATCATCGCCTCTACCTCATCGGCTGACAGGAAGTCACGAATGATCACAACATACGGTCCATAGCCATCGTCACCGCTCGAATCGGCCGCGAAAACTGGCTCGTAGGCATCGCTCCGCCTAACTGACTCTATCATCGCCTGCCCTCCCGCCATCGCCGGCGACAGCGGGTGCCTCCTCCCAGCGCACTTGTGAAAATCCTCGATCAGCCCGCACATTCCGCAAGCGAGGGGACAGACGTCCAGCATGTACGCCACATCTTCCTTGGTGCCCGAGTTGATTCCGGGCACCTCGTGATCTCCGTCGACGATCCTGCCGCGGAGGCCGCACATTCCCCTTGCGGCCCAGGACGCGCAATGAGGCGAATCATTTCGGCACCGTTCCCTCGCCTTGGGATCGACGCTGGGCTTGGTAAGGTTGTATCTAGAGTAGTACTCCATAGAGAGGAGGGCCTCGACGAGACCTTCGGCTCGGTTGGGCGGGTCCGGTACGACCTGCCGCTTGCCAAAATCAAGGTTGACAAAGAGCCTCTTTCTGGCGCTGATAGGTGGATTGAAATATTCACGTGTGAGAGTGGACGATCGTTCTCGAACTTTTGCCTTGCTTACATGATGTCCTCGGACACACCATCTTCCCTGTCCCTTCCGAAGTTGAGACACTGCCAGCAAGAATATCTGCAAGAATGGAGCATGTCTTGGAGATCATCCAACGTCAGCTACGGAGGCCTCTTCTCCGAGAAAAGAAACGTGTGAACTCACATCCTGGGTTGAGCACGCACTCGCCCCCGTCAGCCCACTCCCCACACCTTGGGTCGTCGTCCTGGCAGGCCAGGCTACCGTTCGCCAGCACCTCCGCCAGACGCTCGTCCTCCTTCTCGTCCGGCGGGTCCAGGTACGATCGGCAGGTCCCGCAGCTCTTTGCGCAGCTGGGTTCCATGTAGCTGGGGTTGTTCGAGCACTCCCCCTCCCCCGCCCATCCAACGCACTCCGACCGTAGGTCCCGACAGGGGTCGGCGAAGTCATCGGGCAGGACGGGAGTCCTACCATCGTCGCCGCCGAGTCCGACACACGTGCCTAAGAGGATGGAGTAATGCATCCAGCAAGGAGAAGCAAAAATTTAGACTCTGGCTTTGTCTCCTCGTCAAACCTGACTTCCTCCTCCAGGGCTCAAGTAGTTACGTAGTTACCGTGAAGACGTACCATCTTTACTGCTGCATTGGAGGGCCTGTCGGCTGAGGGCGGTGGGCGCGGAGGTGGCGACGAGGAGGAAGACGACTCGCATTGGCTCTAACAATCTCCTGGGTGACCTGCGTCCAGACATCGGGGCGGGACGTCTCTGCGGCTCGCGCCGTCCTCTACGTCAACGAGGACCTCGCTGCTTATGCTGTTGTTGGAGAGCCGTATCAGCTCGAGATTTTTGCACCCCGCGAGCTCGTCTATTGCTCGTGAGGATCAGCTACATGAAGCTCCGGCCCTCCTCTCACAGACTTCTGATGACAAGGTGACAACAAAGGGCCCAGTGTAGTGTGCGCGACCGCACTTGCGCTCAGCGTGATAACCCACTCTTCGACGCCTATTGAGAGGCAGAGATCCGAGATGGAATAGGTAGACGCACAGTGGTGGCTCTGGCTGGTCGACTCGCGGTCACTAGCGGTGCCGGTGCCATGGGGTCTACCAGGAATGATGTCGATCCTTTGACAGCCCAGGCGACCAGAAGACTGTAGGCAGAGGTGCCTTTGTCAAGGTTGTCTCTTCGTGTCGATAAATGCTTGCCGCGGTGTCCGGGGTTGTTTCTGTTTCGCGTTTCGCACGCCCTTGCGATTGCGAGCGTTTGGGGGGGGGCGCGCGAGAGGGGCTCGGCGCGTGGCACGTCCCGCGGGGCTGGTGCGCGCATCTCTGAGCGCACGAAAAGTCAGTGGCCAGGGCCGCGAGCCGCGAGGGCAGGAGCCTATCCGCAGGCAGCGCTAGGTATCGCTAGGTATGTATCTATCAAGCGGCTATCGGCCGGCGTGTCTTGTAATCTGACCTCAGTTTGTGTCCCCTCGTATTCGTATCGTCTATTCGCCGGTGTCCCATCCTTTATTGGGTGTCGGTGTGGCAGTGTGTGCAACACTTCGGGTCCAAAGATCGAGGCCGTGCGCCGTCGATTGGGCGACAGAGGCGACAGATCGCCGGTATTGCTGTATTGCTCTGGCTCTGCCGCTGTGGCTGTGACCGCCCGTCGTCGCCGACGGCAAAAGTCGCGGAGGAAGGATGATACTGGACCTCGACGGCATGCGGGTGTACTTCCCCTACGACCGGATCTACCTGGAGCAGTACCAGTACATGAGGGCGCTCAAGCGCACGCTCGACGCCGGCGGCCACAGCCTCCTCGAGATGCCCACGGGCACGGGCAAGACGGTCTGCCTCCTGAGCCTGATCACGAGCTACCAGCACGCGAATCCGGGCTGCGGCAAGCTCGTGTACTGCACGCGGACCGTGCCGGAGATGGACAGCGTGATGCAGGAGCTGGGGAACGTGCTGGGGTATCGCAGCGAGATGCTCAAGAAGGAGAGGGAGGCCGCCGAGGCCGCCGCCGAAGCCGAGGGAGGGGACGAAGGCATGGACGGTGAAGGTCCCGGAGGGGATCAGGGCGAGAGCCGGAAGCGCAAGAGGGACGATCCCCCGAGGCCGAAGTCAAACAACGACACGCACAGGATGGGACCCATCACGCAGGACGGCGGGGCCGGCGGCAACGGCTCGCTGGCCCTGTGCCTCTCGTCGAGGCGGAACATGTGCATAAACAAGCGGGTGCTGAGGGAGAGCGACCGGGAGGGCATCGACTCGGCGTGCCGCTCCCTCACGGCGTCGTGGGCGCTCGAGGCCCGGAAGAAAAAGTCGGGCAGGGGGGGACCTCCCGGCGGCTCCGGCACGGCGGCAGCGAGAGGCGGCGACGACGAGAACTGCTGCACCTACTTCGACCAGTTCCGCGAGGCGGGGGAGGCCATCTCCATGCCCTCGGGGATATACGACCTGGAATCCCTGAAGGAATGGGGAAAGGGGCGGGGGTGGTGTCCCTACTACCTGACGAGGCAGGCGATCAACCACGCCAACGTCCTCTGCTTCAACTACCAGTACATGCTCGACCCGAAGGTCGCCAAAATGGTTTCAAAGGAGCTCGAGGCGGAGTCGATCGTCGTGTTCGATGAGGCGCACAACATCGACTCGGTTTGCATCGAGGCATTTTCCGTCTCGATACACGCCAGGAGTCTGGAGCAGGCCACGAGGTCCCTCGGACGGCTCTCGGGCGAGATAAACCGCGTCAAGGCCTCGGACGCGTCCCGGCTCCGCAACGAGTACCAGAACCTCGTGCAGGGGCTCGTCGAACAGGGCCTCCTCGGGGGCGCGTCGGACGAGGTGGCGCTCGAGAGCTCCGTCCTGTCGAACGACGTGATCAGCGAGGCCGTTCCCGGCAACATCCGGCGTGCTGAGCACTTCGTGGCGTTCATGAAGAAGGTCGTCGAGCACCTCAAGGCGCGGCTGCGGACCGTCGGGGGGCCCACCGGCGGCGTCTCGAGCGAGACGCCCCTGGCGTTCTTGCACCGGATGGTCACCGCGACCGGAGTGGAGGCCAAGCCGCTCAAGTTCGCGTACACGCGGCTGTCGTCGCTGCTTCGGACGCTGCAGGTCACGAGCCTCGATGACTTCAGGTCGCTGACGGACGTGGCCGACCTGGCTAGCCTCGTGGCAACGTACGCCGAGGGTCTGCCCCGGTTTGCCATTATAATGGAGCCCGTCGGGCAGCTCTCCGAGCCGAGCATTGAGCTCGCGTGCCTCGACTCGTCCCTCGCCATCGCCCCTCTGTTCAAGAGGTTCGGGTCCGTGATTATAACGTCCGGGACGTTGAGCCCGATCGACCTGTACCCCAAGCTACTGCAGTTCGAGCCGTGCGTGTCCGAGAGCTTCTCGATGAGCACGTTCAGGCCGTGCATCCGCCCCCTCATTATCACGAGGGGGTCCGACCAGCTCCCCGTGTCAACCAAGTTCCAAGACAGGGGGGACCTTGGCGTCGTTCGGAACTACGGATCGATGCTCGTGGAGGTTTGTGCCGCGGTGCCCGACGGCGTCGTGGCGTTTTTCACGTCATACGCATACATGGAGTCGATCATCAGCGAGTGGGACGGGTGAGACGGCATTCTTCGTTTCCTGTGTTTGGATCGCACTTGCTCTTCGCACTTACCCATCTTGTTTCATGGTTTCTCATAGGATGGGTATCATGAGGCGCCTCGCTAAGAGCAAGTTAATCTTCGTCGAGACGAAGGATGTGGTGGAGACGACATTGGCGCTCGACAATTATAGGAGAGCTTGTGATTCTGGGCGGGGAGCGATCTTCCTGTCTATCGCCCGAGGAAAGGTGAGCACATGCTGGATATATTGTTACCCGCAACCATCGATCTCGTTTCGGAGAGAAATCTCACAAACAACACTCCCCAGGTGTCAGAAGGCATCAATTTCGATCGGCACTACGGCCGGGCGGTGATAATATTCGGCGTCCCCTTCCAGTACACGCTAAGCCACATTTTGAGGGCTAGGCTAGAGTTCTTGCAGAGTCAATACCAGATCAGGGAGCAGGACTTCTTGAACTTCGACGCCTTAAGACAGGCGTCGCAATGTGTTGGCCGAGTTATCAGGTGAGTGTTGTCTTTTTTTACGTCCGTGGGAATTTGTCTCATGTCTCCCTTGCCGTGGTCTTCAGGAGCAAGATCGACTATGGCCTCATGATTTTAGCTGACTCTAGGTACAGCCGGTATGACAAAAGGAGCAAGCTACCAAAATGGATATTGCAGTTTCTGGGGTAAGTGCGTGGGAGGTATTGGGTCGTTCCACACAGGTAATCTGAGTGAATTTATCATGCCCAGCGACGGACAGTTGAACCTTTCGACTGACACGGCTGTGGCGCACGCCAAGTCTTTCCTGCGAATCATGGCCCAGCCGGTCGACCAGAACGCCTTGAAGCAAGTGCTACTTACAGAGGAGGAGGTCAGACGGTTGGCTTGATAAGATGGGCAAGTTCAGCTCACCAGATCGTCCACTTCGTTTGTTCCGATGAGAAATAAGACTTTCGAACTGCTGTAGACCAGTGGCACGCCTACTGTTGGTCAGTCAATTTCATAGTAGACTACTTCTGAACTTTCCTCACATACACGTTATTCACACTCGTTTTACGTGTACTATCTACCTTGAGAGATTCTATTAAGCCACTTCGCAACTATCACGAAGCAGAATGGCAGCTTTCACTACCCTTTGGTAGCCTACCTATGAAGGATAATCAATTGGCGCTTGGTTGAGGAGAATATCAAGTACCTCGAGGCACGGGGGGCGAACTATCATCCTCGCGGATACAAAATACCTAAGAGCAAGGCTGGCTCGATATCTGGACAAAAAGTCACGAAGGAATCTTCCGTCTGCAAAGCAACTGTGCATGCGCAAGGGGGGAGTATTGACACATGTAGGCCAAGAAGAAAGCTCACTCTGGGAGGACTTGCGCCCAAATATAGGAGGAGGAGACGCTTCGGGCCAGGGATGCCCTCGTCATCTCCTACAACTCCAATAGTACATCTTGCAATGTAGGGCTCTTGAACAGTCTCTCTCCACGGATTGATAGGCAGAGGAGGTGCTTCGGGCTTGGGATTAGCCCTCGTCGCCTCCTACTGCCAGCCAGTGTCGATCCGGTTTCGCGGCGTATTCCTCCCCCTTCCTCCCGCCTCGGCCATTCCACACAGCGCGCGCTTCGTCAAGTCAATCCCCCCCCCTCCGTTAAGAGACAAAAGGTCTTAATAATGTAACATGTTCCTTAATCTCAAAATCACCAGTCGCTAATGAATGCAGGTATGTAGACGTAAATCGGGTCACAAAATCTCTCCTCGAGCAGTCGACTTGAGATTAAATGAAATCCGTGGCTTAAAGCCCCACCGTGCGCGTTGAGCAGTATTTGAAGTAGTTGCCTGGATGTGCACGTTTAATGTACTGACGGGGTGACATATTTGTTTTCTTTTGGCAAGACAATTTGATATATTCCTAATTTTGAAGATCTACCGACAGGGCGGCGTTTGGCTAGATTGATTTGTTCGAGGTCACGGCGAGCTTAGCGTCTGGGCCCACGGCCCCTTCCTCGTCCCTGCTTGCCTTGATTGTTGTTGTTATTGTTGTTGTTGCCCTGCTTCTTCCCGCCTCCCTGGTTATTGTTGTTGTTGTTGTTGTTGTTGGGAGTCTGCTTGGGCACGAACGAAATCTGCATCTGCATGCCTTTTGGGGGCTTAAAACCGTTGTCCTTCATTGCACGTGCCGCGGCACTTATGGCCTGTTGCGAAGGGGCCTGGATGGCGCCCTGGTTATTGTTGGTGTTGGCATTGTTGGCATTATTCCCCTTTCCTTTGTTGGCGGCCTTCGCGCGTACCGATGCGGCAGAAGGTGCTGTTGCCCGCCGTCCCGCGTTATTTCCGCGCCCACCTCGGTTATTGTTGTTACCCTTCTGCTGGTTCTTTTGCTGGCGATTTACTTGCTTGTCCACGTCCATTTTCGACGGCTTGGTGGACTTGCTGATCCCACGCCGCGCATTGGCGGCGGCCTGCCTCTGGGCCTTCCCCTGCCCGGTGGCCTCGGCTGCCTTCGACGGCTTCTTCCTCGTGCTAGTGCGGCGCTTGGCTATCATGTCGTCCAGAGACATATCCACTGTTGTGAAAATAACGAAGAGTTAGAAGATAATTCGGCGTTGGGCGGTGCTGCGTGTCACTCCCACGGCGGGCCAATCCACGACCGTCGACTTACTTGGCGTTGACGATGTACCGACACTGAAACTCATGGTGCAGGAACAATATTATAAATATATGCCTCAGCTGAACCTCCCCTTTCCCTGCGATATCCCGTCGTTGTTCCCTTCTCCCTCTCTATCTTCTCTATCTGAATCTAAATCTTGTCTTCAGATAGGCAGGGCCGGCCGGCGCTCGCCCGGCCCGCGCGAATGTTTGAGACGCTTTTTGCTTTCACTCATACTAGGGTTGAGCCCCTTTCGTCCCCTTGCGCTAGCCCGCGAATACAGTCATCGTTGCCCCAAAACGCCTCGTCAGTTCGTCAGTCCGAGTCGACCACCGAAACCACCTCCGATGCTACCTCTCGTGCCTCAAGAATCTTGGTGGAGACACTTTGCTGGAACACTCCAGGAAGGCACAGTCCATTTTATCTTCGCCTTCGCTGGTCCTAGAACATGTTCACGTCGCTGCAACGTTTCGCCACACTTGGCGCTGTTTTTCTGTCGTCGACGGCCGACGCCTTTGTCGTTCCGTCGGCGGCACGGGCAATCACTTCGCCTCGTCTTGGCAGCACTGCCGTGGCCGAGGAAGCCGGCGTGGACAGCAATGTATCAACCGGGGACTTGCGGTAAGTTCCCTACATCTGCGTGCACAAGCAGCTGACAGTCAGACGTGCCACTCCTGGTGCTCCTGCCGGGTCGGATGAGAAAACTTACAAAAATGGTTCTAGTGACGCACCGACTTCCAAATGACGATTCAAAGCAACACGTTGGTTACCTGTCCTATACTAACAAGCCACATTGTGCCTGTGTGCCTCTTCTCCAAACAGAAACATTGCCGTGATTGCGCACGTCGACCACGGAAAGACTACGCTGGTCGACGCCCTCCTCCGCCAGACGAATGTATTCCGCGACACCCAGCAGGCAGATGAAGCGGGGGAACGAGTCATGGACAACGAGGACCAGGAAAGGGAACGCGGTATCACGATCCTCGCCAAGAATCTGGCAGTGATGCGCGATGGTGTTAAGATCAACATCATGGACACGTAAGCCTAAACGAGTGTAGTCGTCTGTGAATTTGTCGAAGACAATAACGAACAAACTTTGACTGCTCTTCCACGTCGTCAGACCCGGTCACGCGGACTTCGGCGGTGAGGTGGAACGAGTGCTGAACATGTGTGACGGAGTTCTGCTTGTCGTCGACTCGGTCGAGGGTCCGAAGCCCCAGACTCGGTTCGTACTCGACAAGGCTCTCAAGCGTGGCATGAAGGTCCTAGTCGTTGTCAATAAGATCGACAGACCCGCCGCCCGGCCTGATTACGTCGTCGACAAGGTTTTTGACCTCATGATGGAGCTTGGCGCGAGTGATGAGCAGATTGACTTTACGACGGTGTTCGCCAGCGGATTGCAGGGCACGAGTGGATTGGACCCCGATAACTTGGAGGAAGACATGAAGCCTCTCTTCGACGCCGTGAAAGAGCACATTGATGCACCCAAGGTAGAGAGCACGGCCTCCGAAAATCTCCAGTGCCTGGTTAGCAACATTGACTATGACCAGTTCAAAGGCAAGATGGGAATCGCGCGTGTGACCAACGGTAGCGTCAAGAACGGACAGGCTGTTGCGCTGGCACATCCCGACAAGCCTAAGAAGACTGGTCGGTTAACGTCGCTTTATGTGTTTGACAACCTTGGCAAGAAGGAGGTCGAGGAGGCAAGCGCCGGGGAGATTATCATGTTTAGCGGTCTCGACGATGTCGAGATCGGAGATACTCTTGTGACAAACGTCGGCGATGTTGTGGCCGATCCCCTGCCCCCTATTGCCGTCGAGCAGCCGACCGTCCGGATGACCATCGGCGTCAATAAGTCTCCACTAGCCGGGCGTGAGGGCAAGTTCCTTACCTCCAGAATGATCCGCGACCGTCTGTTCAAGGAGCTCGATCGCAACGTTGCCCTGCAGGTCGAGGAGACCGATTCGGCTGACAAATATGCCGTCTCGGGACGTGGACAGCTTCACCTTACCGTCCTGATTGAGACAATGAGACGCGAGGGATTTGAATTGGAAGTTGGCCCGCCTGTCGTCATTTACAAGATCAACGAGGAGACTGGTAAGGAAGAGGAGCCTTACGAGATGGTCGAGGTACGAGTTCCCGAGGAGTACAGCGGCAGCGTCATCGACCTTTTCAACACGCGCAACGGTGAGCTCCAGGACATGGGCATTGACGACGGCGATGGTAGCATGAGTGTTGTAAAGTACCTGATTCCCACCCGTGGAATGCTTGGGCTTCGAAGTGAAATGTTGACTGCCACACGTGGAACGGCCATCATTGACTCAGTATTTGACAGCTACCGCGAAAAGGCTGCTGACATGCAGAGTCGTGACAAGGGTTCACTCCTCGCATTCGAAGACGGGACTATCACCTCGTTCGGCCTTGAGAACGCTCAGGATAGAGGCAAGCTCTTCGTCAAGCCGGGAGACGAGACGTACAAGAACATGATCGTTGGTATTCACCAACGCCCTGGCGATTTGGCCGTGAACGTGTGCAAGACTAAGCAGCTGACCAATATGAGGAGTGCCACGAAGGGCATTACCGTGGGCATTACCGCTCCCATTGAAATGTCTCTTGATGCGAGCGTAGAATACCTCGCCGCCGACGAGATACTCGAGGTAACTCCGAGCGTTTTCAGGATGGCCAAGAACCCAGATATGGCGCAAAAGAGAAAGGGAAAGAAATAAGGTCTTCTTGCTTAGTTTGTTTATAGTTAAGATACTGCTCCATAATTATAGCACTCTGTACAGTAAGTTGAATATAGACGACATCTAATCCCGACGTTCGGACCGACGCACATTTACGCCATTTCAGTCCTCTAATATAGGATCAAGGTTATACTTGTTCCTCTTGGCACTTGTCTTGGTTTTCGCGAAGCTGGTTGCCGATGGCTCGTCAGTTGCGCTGAAGAACTCATCCTCCTCGCCCGACGCATATACCTCAATGATCTTGCGTTTTCTATTCTTTTTCATAGACATAGTGCTGTCGATTGACGACATGTCCAGTGATGATACGC
>JAAMXK010000811.1:0-14157 GCA_019693575.1 Thalassiosira oceanica | reverse complement strand
TTATGTTTAAGGCTCGCTTTTTAGCTCGGGGGGGTAGCTCGGTTAGCCGAAATCCACCTCCGCTACTAGCTTTGCCCGTGCTTTGATTTGTTGCGCAGACATTGTCATTGTTCCCGTCAGCGCGCGAAATCGCTTGCTAGAGGTAAAAGCTAGCGAGGTGGGTTTTCGTGTGGGGGTGTGGGGGTCTGTGGTGGACCACACCGGCAGTCCGGCAGGCGACCAACGGCCAACAACGCTCCAACAACGGCACCAAGCTCACGCTCATATTTATTATATGGTGGCCATAGGCAATGAAGAAACAGTGTGTGAACATCATTCAACAGCCGCCTCAACATCCATTGTGCAGCAAGTCATATCATCATTCACGGAAACTGAGTCTGAAGAGGGATCAAGCAAGCAGCCAGGCTCAGCCCACTTACTCTAACTCTAGTCTAAATCCGACCTATGTATCAACGGCGTCAGAAGAGCATGAGCCGGCGCCTGGAGGGAACCTGCCAACAGCGTCGGCCTCCCGGCTTCTTGAGGCCAGACTCCAATCGTCCATGGCGGGAGCGGGAGCGCCCGCCGTCGACGATCGGGTATGGCTCAGCTAAGCGCGATTATGACGACAAGGACGGCAGCCAGGGCAGGGATTGTGGAGAGCAAAGTAAGAGAAGTAGGAGAGACAGCGACAGCGGTCAGTGGTACTCCTCTCCGGACCAGATTACGTGGCGCGAGGGACAAGTTCCCAACCAAAGTAATGGGCGTGACGTCGGGGGCCTCGGCCGCAGCCACGGGGACTGGAGTGACTCGACGTGCAGATCCACTGTATCCTTTCGATCCACCGAGCCAAAGATGAACGAAGGACGAGGACGACGGGATCGAGCCCAAGGTCAGGGTGGGCGGAGTTTCCGCGGTGGCGGAAGAAGAAATGGTGCGACCGGCATGCGCAGGAGAGGTCCGGACTTTAGACCATGCAAGACTGTTGGGGAGCTGGCCGATTTGGCACGCTTCAGCCTAGACTCAATGTCCCACAGGGACATCGCAGCCTTCTGGTCTCTTTTGCCACGACTTCTGCATCAACGTAGTAGTGTTCCAGACCCCACCTTGGAGGAGAATCTTCGTTGTGTAATAAGTACCACCTGCAACAGAATGCGCAGCTTTCGGTGCAGAGACCTCACTCAGACATCGTTGGGGATCGCCAAGACTATCAGCCAGGTTAGACGGGGCCATCAACAATGCCGCGCAAATGATCCTCTTCAGATCACGGGGGGTTTGCTGTTGAGCGATTCGCGGCATTTTGTCATATTTGACGTTATTGGCAGGTCAGCAGTCAGCATGCTCGAAAGCTTCGATGCAAGACACCTGTCAAATCTTGTCTTCTCGTTCGGACTGGTCAACCGTAATCCAGATATTGGGGATGACACTCTGTTCAATGTCGTTGGATCGGCAGCCGCCAAAATCATGCAAACTTTCGATCCACAAGATTGCTAACATGCTGCTGGCATACGTCTATGTGGGTGCTAAGAATTCGAGTCTGTTTCGAAAAATCCGCGAGACGATACTGGGAACTGATCTTGGCATATTTGAGGGACAGGCATTGGCCAACATTGTGTGGTCCTTTTCGAAGTCAGGCGAAGCCGACCGTGAGATGTTTAATCATATTGGGGATCACATTGTTGCGAGAAGTCTATACGACTTTCTGCCGCAAGAGATGTCCATCATTGTCTGGGCCTATGCCAATGGTAGGGTATCGCATCATGCGTTGTTCGACAGGGTTGGATTTCACGTGACTAGACTTGTTAGCTCATATTCATTCAAGCCGCAAGAGCTATCCAATATAGCCTGGGCTTTTGCTACCGCTGGAGAGTCGCATCCTGTGCTGTTCGAAAAGATTGGGGACTATGTTGCCGCACTTGGAAGCTTGAATTCATTCAAGCCACAGGAGCTGTCCAATATCTCTTGGGCGTTTTCTGCTGCTGGAGTGTCGCACGCGGAGCTGTTCGAAAAGATTGCATATCACATTGCTGGGCTTGACTGCTTGGATTCGTTCAAGCCACAGGAGCTCGCCAATACTGTCCATGCCTTTTGTAACGCTGTGAGGCCGCATCCTGCATTATTCGACAAGATTGGGCATTACATTGCTGGACTTTGCAGCTTCAACTTATTTCAGCCACAGAACCTGTCCAATATAGCCTGGGCGTTTGCTACCGCTGGAGAGTCGCATCCCGCGCTGTTCGAAAAGATTGGAGATTACATTGCTGGACTTGACAGCTTGGATTCATTCAAGCCGCAGGAGCTGTCCAATATCTCTTGGGCGTTCGCTACAGCTAGAGTGCCGCACGCAGAGCTGTTCGAGAAGATTGCATATCACATCGCTGGGCTTGACAGCTTGGATTCATTCACTGCGCAGAACGTGTCTAATATTGCCTGGGCGTTTGCCACCGCGAAAATTTATCATTCTCACCTCTTTGAGAAACTAGCAGAGGCGGCTGCAAGGAAGGGCCGGTTCACTGATACCACAAATATTGCTACCTTTTTGTGGGCTTGCGCCACTGTAGGTTACACCATCGAGCGATTATTTTCAGGTTTTGCACTGATAATTTCGTCGAAACTTGACGAATTCAGTGACCAACAAATTTCCAACGTTTCATGGGCGTATTCGGTGGCCAATGTTATGAGTGAGGGTTTGTTCAACAAGGGCTATGCCGGTGCACTTGCTTCAAAGGAGAAACACTTTTCAAAGGAGGGTCTTACCCAGCTTCATCAGTGGCAGCTATGGCAACAAGAGTTGGGGTCAGAGATTGAGCTGCCGCTGTCTCTGCGAAAGAAATGTCGACATGCGTTCATCTCTACCAGCTATTCTGAATCGAAACTGCAAAATGATGTTGTTGGGGGGGTCAGGGCCATCGGACTTGATCTCGACGAGGAAGTCCTCCTTGGGAGTGGGTATCGCATAGATGCCGTGGTGAAGGTTGGTCATGGAAAGAAAGTAGCTGTTGAAGTTGACGGACCGTCTCATTACATTCATAGGCGGCCGACTGGTAGTACCATTTTGAAGCGCAGGCAGGTAACAAGGCTGGATCTTATCGAAGTTGTGACTGTGCCCTATTGGGAATGGGGGGAGTTGAAGAGCACGAAGATGAAACAGCTATATCTACGTGAAAAGATAGACAAAAAAACATAATCATAAAGTATGTATGTATTTTGATCAAAACCAGAAGACTGTGTTTGATACCTAGAATGTGAAACCTCGAATGAAGAATCCATGCATCATGCACGTACTACTGCGAGTAGGTGTCGCACTGCGGGGCGAGCATCATCGTCGCTATCCCATAGCCATCGCGGGCAACCACCGCAGGTGGCCGGTCCACCGGCACCACGCAGCATGTAGCTAATATTAGCTACATATGAGATACCTTTCTCAAGTCAGCCATGTACATTGTTTGTTCTCCCTTCCTTTGGAGGGGAGTTAGGTCTTTTCTTTTGCTTGCTTACGCCTGCCATGCCGTGTCCACGTGGAAGAGTTTGAGAAAAACACGCACAAACAGAGATTCGTCACTCATTTTTTGAGTTGAATCTCAGCTAGCTTCAAATGAGCCGAGATTCAACTCTGAAGTTAGATAAGATTGAACTCACTATTGGACTGCCGAAGGAAGCAATGAGTTCACTTTTTTGTCAACCAACCATGAAGCTCCTCATTGCCGCACTCATCGTCCCCGTGGCCTCGGCCTTCACTACCACGGCCCCGGCCCCATTCGCCGTCAAGTCCGCCGCCCACTCCTCGAGCGCACTCTTCGAAGCCGCCGCCGACGGCGTCGCCAACGGCACCGACAAGAAGAAGGTCATCGTCCTCGGCGGCGACGGCTTCTGCGGCTGGCCCACGAGCCTCTACCTCAGCGACCAGGGACACGACGTCGTCATCGTCGACAATCTCAGCAGGAGGAATATTGACACGGAGCTCGGGTGCGATTCGCTGACGCCCATTCAGCCGCCGGACGTGAGTTCACGAGAAGTTTGTAGTGCGTCATTTTTCGGTTGACAGTGTCTTTCTGCGGTTGGATAGTTGCGGCTTCGTGCAACCGCCAAGGGAAAACGCAGCTGATGGGTCAGCATTGCTGTCGTTACCGCCTGGAAAATAATCTCGCCGGTTTCTGGTCGTCGAAACCGTCGAGTCCACGAGATATGCACCAAGATACGCTGGTCAAGTTAGCTCGGAGCCCCAACGGATATATCCAATGACAACCCTCTGCAGGCTTACAGCAGCTCGCGGCTCGACGAAGACCCAAGTTTGTGATTATTGCTATGGAATTACCGTCTGATGCGCCAAGTTTTGGTTAGCAGCCTGAAGACAATTCTGCGGCTTGAATGAAACTTGGATTTTTCTCGATAGATCTACGCGTACACAAGAAGCACGATGTACCCACCGCAGAAAGCTCACACTTCGCCGAATCTAACGAAAACATTACTAATACACCAAACTTATTCTCCCATGTGACCCTACAGGTTCGTGTCCAGGCATGGAAGGAGGTTTCGGGCAAGGACATGAAGTTCGTCAACCTCGATGTTGCGAACGAGTACGACCTCTTGGTCCAGCTGATCAAGGATGAGCAGCCCGACTCCATCGTGCACTTCGCCGAGCAGCGGGCCGCTCCCTACTCGATGAAGACGTCGAAGACCAAGAGGTACACTGTCGACAACAATGTTGGGGGGTCGAACAATCTTTGCTGCGCTGTCATTGACTCTGAGGTCGACGCCCACGTTGTCCACCTCGGTACCATGGGCGTCTATGGCTACGGCACGTCCGGCGGCGAGATCCCCGAGGGTTACATCGACGTCGTCCTCCCGGGAGGACGCGAGGCAAACATTCTTCACCCAGCCTACCCTGGCTCGGTCTACCACGCCACTAAGTGCCTTGACGCGCTCCTCTTCCAGTTTTACCAGAAGAACGACGCGCTCCGCGTCACTGACCTTCACCAGGGCATTGTCTGGGGCACAAACACCCCACAGACGATCAAGGACGAGCGCCTCATCAACCGATTTGACTACGACGGCGATTACGGCACTGTCCTGAACCGATTCCTCATGCAGGGAGCCATGGGCGTTCCGCTCACGGTCTACGGAACCGGCGGCCAGACCCGCGCGTTCATTCACATCACTGACACGGCTCGTTGCATTGAGATCGCGATCAACAACCCCCCCGCTTCCGGCGAGAGGGTCGAGATCTTCAACCAGGTCGCCGAGACGCGACGGGTGCGCGATGTGGCTAAACTCGTCGCCGACCAGACTGGCGTCGATGTCAACATGCTCCCTAACCCGAGGTTTGAGGCGGCCGAAAATGAGCTCGATGTGGCCAACCGCAAGTTCTGCAGCCTTGGACTCGACCCGATCACGTTGGACGAAGCACTATTCAAGGAGGTCACTGAGGTCGTGAACAAGTACAAGCACAGGTGCGACCCGACGAAGATCCTGCCGGCGAGCTTTTGGAACAAGAAGAGGGCCGAGGAGTGTGCTAGCCTTGATCCCAGCAGTGTCAAGATCAATGCGTAATTTTCATGTCGTGGTTTCCCATGTGCAGGTAGGAGAAAAGCTGTGAGCGGACATGTTGTATAAAGATAGAGAATGTGCTCGAAATAATGAGGTTGTGCTTCGGGAATTAAAGAATCGATTCAGTAGATTATCTTTCACTGCCTATTGCCTGAACGATCTGCGCATCGCTAGCAAAGAAGCTGAAAACCCAGCCACAATGCCCAATAGGACTAGCGCCTCTTTGTGCTCCGAGTACCAAGGCCTCCCTTCTACTTGATCGTCGTCGCTCTCGTCGGGGCACGAGTATACATTAACCTGATCCATCTCTGAAAACGAAACTGACTTCGCAGGCCCCTCAGGACGGGAAGGTTTGAGCGAGCACTTTCGTTGGCGAGCTAACACGTCACCTTTTGCTTCAGGCGGCAGCGGGGCCTCGATTGTCTTGCTCTGAGGATCACCCTTCCTGTCAATGCTTTTGCTCGTTAAGGTTGGAGGGCGCCCATTCTCCTTGTCTTCTCCCGCTGTCTTTTTTACTGCAAACATCGCCTTTGCTCGTTTCCTCTCCAGCTTTTTGTTTGCCTTCTTCTTCTCTGCGCATTCTACCAAAAGCCGTCGTATCTCCTTGGCTTGAGCTGTGAGTGATTTGAGCGATGCCTTCTCGAGCGCGCTGGTCTTCCCGTTCTTCGTGTTGTTTATTCCGTCCATGTATTTCGTTACCGCGAGTTTCGCCTTCTTCAGAGAGCCGACAGCCTCCTCGTCCCTCCCTTGGCAAATGCGACACCTTGCAATGATCATGTAGCTCTTAGCCCTCCACTCGCCGAACAGCTTGGCGTCTATTGTCCCCTCTTTGTTGAGGATTGTGTGTATTTTCTTCCCTCGTTGGTTGTACAGGGCATCAATGAGAACCTCAGCATTTTGCGCAAACTTGACAGCTTCTTCGTATTTTTTCAGCTTGATGCAACAAGTCCCCGCATTGTTAGAGCATGTTATCATCACAAGTACCAAGTCCGAGCGAACTTCATTCGTAGATGCGGCATCGTGTTGAATGTTGCGCACGGCATCGACAGCAGTTGCGTAAGTCTTCAGGGCCTTGTCGAAGTCTTTCGACTTGGAAAAGTACCCTGTGGCCTTGGCTTTCTGAGACTGGGCCAGTTCGACCTTTTCAAAAACGTCCATCTCGCTCAGAGTGTGTTTTCTGACGACATCGCATTGGTTCACGTAGCAGAGAACAGAGCTTCGGCCATTCAGTCGCCACGATTTCAGCTCAATGGTGTACTTCAGTGATGGCTTTGAGCCTTTCACTCTATCAATGTTTTTGACTACACCTCTTCCAAACCGACACGTGACGTCGTCTCCAACCCTGACTGGCACCGAAGGGAAGGGCGTCGACGAATACAGCATGCTTGGGGCGCGGTTTGGACGGCGCGATACAGGACTGCTGCTCGGTTGATCATCGCCCCATTCCAAAAGCTGAGTTTCCCTAATGTCGTCCGGGCGGCTCCTTAATACTAGGCCACGACCATAGGGTGTCTGTACGATGGCTTGATCGTTCCGAGAGGACGTCATTCTGCGTGTCCTTCTGCTTGTTGTATTGTTGCCTTTCGAACCGTGCGCTTATAGACACGTTTGGCTCGGCTTTTTAGAAAAATTTTGGCTTTGATTTTTTATTGATGTCTTTGAATACTACTTGCATACCTACTCCTGTCGAGGCAAGAGTGGCAGCCAGGTTTGGTTTCCTGCTGAGCCAATGATGGTGTAGAGTGGGTACTATTCTCTGGCTCGCTATTCTAACATTTCGCTCCAAACTGGGATGGGTGACTAACATTGACATTGGACAACAAACACGTAATTGTTTTCTTGGATTCTTGGTCAACACTCCAACACACAACTCCAACGCATCATCAAACATTCCAACATTCAGGACGCTCGCTGGACAATGCTTTGCTGTTAGGGTGTCGGTATTGGTACTTTGTATTGAATGCGGCTTGCACTTATCTAAATCTCGCCGGGCAAAGACGACATACAATACAAGAGTTGCAAAGAAAAGTACAAGTCAAGTCTACAACAGTTCAGCCTGGCATCATCCATTGGCATTCCATGCACAACTTGGTTATTGACATTGTAATTAGCTAAACATCAAGCCGTCCACAAGCGACTATCGTGATCGGGTCCTTCGGGCTATTCTGCGGCGTCTGGACGTCGACGTTGCTTATCCTCCTGACCAGGTCCATGCCGCCTCCCTCCTCGAGGACAATCCCGAAGGCAGCGTACCTGCCGTCCGCCCAGCCCGCGTCGTCCTCAGTTTGCACGAAGAAACGGGAGTCTATCTCGCCGTTCGGGTTGCGCACGGCGCTCACCAGCCCTTGAGTGCTGTGCTTGATGTCGAAGTTGTCCGGGGGGAACGTGGCCCCGTCCTCGAGCGAGCTCAGTCCGCTCCGCCCGGTGTTCGGGCTCCCGATCGCGCCCCCCTGGATGGAGTTCCCCGACAGGGCCCTGTAGAACCTGGTGCCCGCGTAGCTCCGCCCGCCTGCGTTGTCGCCGGCGCACAGCGACGCGAAGTTCTCGGCCGCCCGGGGCATGGCCTCCCCGAACAGGCCTATGACCAGCCGCTTCGGCTCCTTGTACTTCGCGAACTTGACGTCCAGGTACACCTTGCTCGTTACCCTCGGCGGGGCGACGCTCGGGTCGATCGCCGTCGCCTTGGCGTCGACGACATCGGCCGCGATGGCCCGTCGCCCGAACGCGGGCGCCATGACCCCGGCGGACGACACGAGTCTCTGCAGGAACCTCCTCCTGTGCTGGGTGTGGCGGTCGTCGGCCTCGGCGGCGGGGTCCCGCCCATCGTGGAATACGGGCACGCTGACATCACTCAACTTTGTCGGTGGTGCGACGACCTCGACTTCTGTCCTCGAAGGGACGTTAAACGCGCTCCCGCAGAGGAACATGCATATGAGCAATAGAAGGACTTGCATGGTCCATTTGGGTGCTGATAGCGGCTTGGTTGTAGAAGAGCTAGAGGACTCAACCTTTGGCAGCGCTATAAAACTTCTTCAAGCTGAAATTTTTGATCTGGTATTGCTTTGGTTTTTCGAGGTTAGTGCCGGTTATAAATGTCGCTTGCATTCACCTCTAGCTAGCTCTATGATCTGTCCTGAGCGCTCTTGAATCTTTGTGTCCTTGTCATATGTCGCGGAAGTGCGGAAGCAAGTCGGCAGACGACCCCTCGATAGTCCGCGCCTCCATGAGACGCACTAGAAGACCCCTGCTGTCAACGCTGGTCGCCTCCGCGTCCCTCGCCTTCCGAGCCCACCAGACCGCCGAATCCTTCTCCGGTCCGCCGTCGCTCAAAAGACCGTCGGTGTCACTCCTGCGCGCGCCGAGGACAGGATCGCGGTCGGACCCGGCACTGGCATCGTCCGACGGAGACATGACGGAGAGCGTCCCGAACGTCTCGCCCGGCACGCTGGCCACGCTCGTCGAGTACGCCACGTCCTTCTCGGCCGCGAACGGCCTCCAGGTCGAATCGGGATCGGGCGGGGGGTCGTCGGTCCCGGGAACCAGGAGCTACGTCACCGCGCCCATCTCGCTGCTCCCGCAGGCCTATCCCCGGGACCAGTTCGAGAGGGCGACGTCCCTCGCGGGCCCGTTCAACCTCCTCGTCGACCGGATATCCCGCGACGGGCCCTTCCTGAAGGAGACCCACGAGGACGTCAGGGGCGTCGACGAGTACACCGGCAAGCTCCTCGAGATGTACGAGGAGGTCTACCTCGGGGAGCGGAGGGGCGACGGCTGGGGCCGGTTCGCGCGGTCCGCCGACCGCCTGGGCATACAGAGGTCGGACTACATGCTCCACGAGGACTCTGCCACCGGAGGGCACGTCATAAAGCAGGTCGAGCTGAACACCATCGCGTCGTCCTTCGCGGGACTCGCGTCGGGCGTCGCCCGCCTCCACTCCTTCGAGACGGAGCGCCTGGGGGACGAGCTCCGGTCGTTCCTCGAGGGGAACGAGCGGGCCGTCACGGGAAAGGTGTCCGACGGCGGCGACAAGGGCGTCCCGGCGAGTCCCGCCATGACGGCCCTCCCGGCGGCCATCTCGGTCGCGTACGACCGCTACGTCGAGCGGCACGCGGGAGCCGGAGCCGGATCTTCAAAGCCGGTGGTCGTGTTCGTCGTCCAGCCCGGGGAGACGAACACGGTCGACCAGCGCCTCCTCGAGTTCGCGCTCCACGACCGGCACGGCATACCCGTCGTCCGGATGAGCCTCGCGGAGGTCCAGGAGAGGGTGACGATGGACGAGTCCACGGGCCGCCTCAGCTTCGACGGGGAGGCGTCCCGGCGGGAGATCGCCGTGGTGTACTACCGGGCCGGGTACGCCCCGACGGACTACCCGTCGGGGTACGACACCGCGGGCGGGACGGGGGTCGAGTGGCTCGGTAGGGAGAAGCTCGAGCGCGGCGCTTGCGCCAAGTGTCCTTGCCTGGGGTACCACCTAGCGGGGACGAAGAAGGTACAGCAGGAGCTTGCGAGGCCGGGGGTCGTGGAGAGGTTCATCGACGACGGAGACGACGCCGCGGCGATCAGGACGGCGTTCGCCGGGCTTTACAGCCTGGGGGCCGACGCGAACGAGGACGACGCGGGGGCCGTGAGGGATGTACTGCTGAGGGGCGGGGAGGGACGGTACGTCCTCAAGCCCCAGAGGGAGGGTGGTGGGAACAACTACTACGGCAGGGAGATGGTCGACGTCCTCTCGGCCAACTGCACGCTGACGGGCGAGGGGGACGACGCGGCGGTCGAGCTGAGCGCGGGACTCGGGGAGTTCATACTCATGGAACGCCTTTTCCCCCCGCAGCAGCTAGCGGTCCTCCTGAGGAACGGCCGGGTCGAGGGGTCGGGGATGTCGATCTCCGAGCTGGGTTGCTTCGGCACGGTCGTGGCCGACGGTGAGGGGGGGGTGGTGCACAACGAGTACGGCGGGTTTTTGCTGAGGACGAAGTTCAGCGGCGTCGACGAGGGGGGCGTGGCGAGCGGCTTCGCGACGCTGTCGAGTCCGTACCTGTGCTGATGGGAACGAGCGGGACCCGTGCCAGGCTACTGACGGAACGAACTAACAGATTTCAACTTAATGGATTTCGCTGGTTCATCGATTGTGTTTCCTGGAGTATCCTTATTTTTTAAGTTGCACCGACAGGCGGTTTCCTCTAAAAAGGGAAAGAGGACTGCAATCCCCAACTAAACCCATCCTCACACAATGTTGACCCAATCGGCCATCATGTCGGTGTGCATCCTGTACCGCTGCTCGAGGCACCCCACGACCCTGTTCTGGTGCGTCTCGCGGAACTGCTGCTTGGTCGCGTGGAAGTGCGTCATGCCCATGGTCTTGTACGCGCCTCCCTTGCCCTTGACGCCCTCCCTTATGATCCACTCGTTCGAGTTGCCCCGGCTCCCCACGACGCGGACGGTCCGCCCGTGCGAGCCCGAGTAGGTGCCCTCGAGGACGTACCCGTTCGTGTTGACGTTGGCGAACTGCGACCACAGGATGAAGCCGGACTTGAACGCGCCCGGCCCGGTGGTCTTCGCGGCGTTGTTGTTCGATATGTCGTCCCTGAACGCCATGGTCTGAAGCGAGTGCTTGGCGCTAAGGTACATCACGGGGTGGCGGGGACTGGCCGCGAACCAGTACTGGGCGGGTATGCCGAGCATCTCAAGCGGGAAGAATGCGTCGTCGCCGTCCCTTATGGAATCGACCGAGAATTTGTTGGGGCTGGAATCCATGTCGCTGAGGGGGGGGTTCGGGGTCAGACTTTGACGAATACATAGCTATGGTTTAGGGCAAGTGAAATAGCTACCTGTAGATGCCCCCGTACTCCCAAACCATGACGTAGCGCCAAATGTCCGCCTTGGCCGCGCCAGCGGTCACGCATCCCATCACCTCCTTCAGCTCCGGAAATTCCATCCACTGCCGCTGGTAGATGAACTTGTTCACGGCGTCGTCGTCGTGGATGTAGATCGAGTACTTGGAGCCGAGGGCCCGCTTCCACCGCTCGATGTTCTCGGCGAAACCCGCCGTCATGCACCTCGACTTGGCCGTGATGTGGAACAGGTAGGGGATCTTCCGGCCGGGGGGGTGCGTCACGTTGTCGGGCATCACGTGGTCCTTGACGTACACGAGCTCGTTGGGACAGTCGTACTCTTCGCGCGACGAGACGAGAGCCTGCAGCTCGGCGTTGGGGGATTCGTGCTTGGGCAGCGGCCTGCCGCGCGGGTCATAGATGGACGTATGCCTCCTCCTCGTGGTCTGCCCGCTCGCATCAATGGACGAGGCTCGCACATCGCTCCCGTCTTTGTCGTACTCTGGCGCAATCAGCGCGCCGTCGAGCGACGAGGAATCCCCGAGAACGGAAAGCTGCTTGGCCACCCATGAAAAGTGGAAGGCCACCATCATAAACAGTCCAACCTTGAGTAAGGTGCGAGCCGACTGTTTTTTTTGCTTTCCCGAAGACCCCGTGCCCCCGATGCTGTTTCCAGATGCGGGCGCAAGCTTCTGTTTAGTGGCAGAGCCGGATGGAGGCCCATCTGCCTCCGCACCTTGTGCGAGTTTTGGCTCATCCATGACGACAGCAGCTTCGCATCCAGTTCCAGTGTCCCCTGAGCAAGAGGGCTCTTAGAAGGCCTCTATCGATGTCGAATTAGACGTGTGCCGTTCTAGATTTCGGCGGCTCGGCGGGCCAGTCAACCCTGCAATGTCCTCGGACTCTTGTCCTCTACTTCTGGACTTCTGGACTTCTGGATCTGAAACCGGGCCCTAGTTGTCAGTGTTGTCGTTCGTCCTCCCGTCCCACCCGAAGATCTTTTCAGGATGTTTCAGGCTCGCTGCTCCACTCAGCTCCAACGCGACCGCGCAGCAAAGAGGCCTCCAAGGACGCAGCGCAGCGGGCCGGCTTCCTTCCGCCCTTGGCTCGTTTCTGGCGTCTTAGTTTTCTTCTTCAGCTCTGATTTTGTATGTATCTTCTCAGAGCGCCGTCACTGAATGCGTCTTACATTCCACCATCGTACAAGCAGTCGGCGGTAGGTACCTATGAATGACGCGGGCCGGAACAATCGACACGATCCAATAGTCATGTTCATGTCCCACACTGACATATCGCCGGTGTCTGGCCAGTATTCTGGGCCGCCAGTTGCCAACACTTGCTGGCAGTTGCTGGTTGTGTTCTATTCCTGAGACGTCATGATGTCCACAAACAAACCATCGACAGCCGATCCTCTTGCGATTGCTTCAAGCATCTGGGAGAACGACGGGATAGTAATTCAGATCCTTTCACTTCTCGGACCGAAGCAGTCTGTTTCTTTGGGGTCTACTTGCCAGAGTATTCGCGCCCACTACAAAAGTGACCCTCTGTGGAAGACTTTTCTCAATTCGAGGGCGTTTCATGGTCGCGATCTAACGGCTGTACACAAGGCCGCATGGATGTGGCGTCACGAGTTGCAGGCGATTTCAAACAACGCAAGTGATGGTACAGAGGAGGTCGTCAGCGAGGCGTCCTGCCAACCGACGGGAGTCGATCGGCTCGGTCAGAAGGAGGACGAGAACATTTACTTCAACGCCTACGTTCAGAAACACATTTCCATGAGGCTGACAAATTTGCGTCTCGAGGGACGGCATGACAGCGACAGGTTCCCCAAGTATCTGTCTCGGCTGAGCACGAGGCAGCAATTATGCACGCAGGCCTGGCCGGGAAGTCTAAGCCTCGCCACGGACGATGCTGTGGGCAGCGACGCCAACCTTGTAGTCTGCCACAACTCAGCTGAGGCCTGGTGCGACCATCCGAGTTGCTACGAGGCACGGTGTGGCCCTGAGGGATGCTTGAGGTGTTATAGATTCTTGCCTCGAGACTACACCCTTAGTGCCAATCGGCTTGCAGTCAGTTCCGAATGCTCGGAACGTAACCACGACTGTATTCGGTTCTCAAGTGCTCCTGGTGCTGCGTGAGCTTCTGTGAACGACACTGCGACAGATTCTACCAAGAAGGAAGGCACGGATCACCAATTATGCGTTACTGGTTCAACTGCGATGAGTGTGGCGTCCAATCTTGTCCTGATTGTTCTGATCAGTTGTTCCTCGAACAAGCGCTACTGGCCTCTGATCGGTGTGATGCAACAGCGGCGCAGGACGAAACACGCGGCTGGACTCGCGGCTCTCCTCGGCCGACAGCTAGACTTGCAGCTCCTCTGCCGGAGCCCTTGACTTGGACAGTGGGGGACGGCTTGTCGCTTATATCGGCGTTGACGTATTCCCCGTGGACACACTTTGCGTGGCAAAACGCCAACCCAGAGATGTCGCCCACGAAGAGAGGTCTTGCCGACGTCGACGTAAGGCAACGCGTCGAACCGATGTGCCGATGTCAGGGAGTTAGCCGGGGTCGAGGTTGCGTCGAACGGAACTTGTAGGGAACGACCGACTCGCCAGTGGCACTCGGAGCCCGCGGGCCGCCAGCGTAGAGGCCCTATAACTCTGCGTATGGTAGCATCCACGGGTGGTGCGGCCGGCCTAGTACTACAACAGTACAGCAGTGACTAAAGTAGGCGGTGAAAGATCCCTAATGATAGCGGAACAACTGGCCAAAATGTTCGTCCGTGCGTTCGTGTGTCCGT
>JAAMXK010000794.1:0-12080 GCA_019693575.1 Thalassiosira oceanica | reverse complement strand
CGTGAGGGAGGGCGGGGGGCAGTCCGCGGCGGCCGACGGGGACGACCAGGTCGCCAGGAACGTCGACGTGGACTTCTCGGAGATGAACACCGGCAAGGGGGTCATCGTCGACAGCGGCACGACCGACACGTACCTTCACAAGAGCATCGCGGCGCCGTTCGAGGCAGGTAAGCACTGGGAGGGGGGAAGTCGACACGCTCCATCACACGAAGTCGACCGTATAACGTTTCATTTCTTAATCGATGTTGTTGCCTCTCGCAGTCTGGAAGAAGGTCACGGGGAGCAAGTACAGCAATGCGCCGGTGAAGATGACGGAGGAGGAGCTGCTCAAGCTGCCGACGGTGCTGATCCAGCTCGAGGGGGCGGGGAACGACGTCAACTTGCAGGTAAGAACCGGGAAAGTCGACATGCTCCTGGACGAAGTCGACCGTCTAACGCTTCCTTTCTAAATCGATGTTGCCTCTCGTGACAAAATACATAATACAACCCCAGGGCGACGGGATAGCGGTCGGACTCGCCGGCCTGATCGACCCCGCGAACCCAGCCGACGCGATCCTCGCCGTGCCCGCGACCAACTACATGGAGTACTCCCCGTCGAAGGACACGTACACCCCCCGCATCTACTTCACCGAGACGGCCGGCGGCGTCATCGGCGCGAACGCCATGCAGGGCCACAACGTCATCTTCGACTGGGAGAGGGGCCGCGTCGGCTTCGCCGAGAGCACGTGCGAGTACCTCGACGAGAATCCCGGCCCGGACGACGGGGACGACGGACCGGCGTCCGCGGACTGCCGTCTCGGGACGCCGAGCCTCAGCGTGAGCTGCAGCGACTCGGCCGACCTGAGCCGGTGCGACGCGGGGGGGTCGGCCGCCGCGTCGACGGAGCCGCTCTCCGGCCTCGAGTTCTGGACGAGGGTCGTCAAGTCCCCCGGCACGCCGCAGGGCGCGTCGTGCGAGGACGTCAGCCTCGCCGAGAACGCGGCCAACGGCGGGGGCAAGATGGAGGTCAACTGCGACGGCCGGGGGGTGTGCCGGGAGGTCCGCCCGTGCGCCATCAGCTGCGCCAACGCCATGGCCCACGGCTCGGGGGGGGGCACGGGGAGCGCCGGGGCCGGGCTGAGCCCCGTCGGGAGCTGCGGCGCCGTGACGTGGAGCGCGTGCGACTACACCTGCACGCAGACGCGGGTCAACTCCGTCCTGATGAACGACGGCAAGTGCCACGAGGAGCGGGCCGAGGAGACAACGCGCGAGTGTCACGTCCAGGCCTGCGGTCGGAGCGACCCCTGCCGCGTCCCGTTCGTGGTCCACGTCATACTTAGGATACGGGGCGCCGTGGCCGGGTCGTGGAACAGGCACGCCGAGGAGGTCTTCGCGGCGGCGTTCGCCGACGCCGTCAACAGGAAGAAACGCGGCAAGTCCAAGTTCTTCGGCGAGGGCGACGTCCTCGTCCTCAACGCGAGTCCGTGGAGGGCCGGCGACGACTCGGCCATCGCGCCGGCCCCCGGCGAGGAGGACGAGGAGCTGGGGATGCAGCTCGTCGTGGAGGTCAGCCTCTTCAACCACATGGCGGAGATACCCCCCATCATCGCCGATCCGACCGGGGAGAACGGCCGCCAGGTGCCCCTCGCCACGTGCCACGAGCGCGACGTCCAGCCCCTGGCGGCCGCAGCCCTCAACGTCCACCGCCGCCTCAAGGAGAAGAACTTCGTCTCGGCGGTCGTCGGGCTGATGAAGAGGAGCGACGACATCGGCGAACGAAGGCAGAGCCCGTTCTACTACACCTTCGAGGACCCGAAGCTCGCCCGTGAGAGCTTCACGGTGACGTCGTGGACGATCAAGACCGACATCGGCGGAGACGGGGAGGACGGCCTTGCTGGCTTGGACATGTCCCTGAGGGAAGTGCAGCTCGACCTACTGTTCATGACGCTCATGGCCGTGGCGACGGGATACCTCGGGTGGAACCTGAGGTCGTGGCTCCTCAGGAGGGCGAGGCTGGTCCAGAAGGCCGCAGCCAAGTACACGAAGCTTGGCCCGACGAGGAACAAGCAAGCGCGCGACGACGACGACTCGGTCATGGCCATCGCCGACGCTTACGGGAACGGCCACGGCGGCGGAGACGACGAGTCGACGGCGGACGGGTCCACGGCCACCCTCCTTAGGAGGGGGGCGGGGAGGCCGACGGACGCCACGTCCCAGGGCTCCATCGGGTCGATCAGCGCGTACCTTGCCAAAACTGGGTCGAGATGACGATGACGAACCTATCTATTCCTGCTCGGAAGTGTTGCTGTCTTTCTTATCACACATTCGAGCTGAATGGCGGGCTCTTCTCCAAGCCAAACTTAGCTCAACATTCAAATGCTGGCAACCTGGTTATTTCGTTGATGGGCGAGATTGTGTCTCTACATAGATACGCATGGGCATAGAAGAAGTTTCTCGGCCGCAGTTAGCCAAATCAAACAACCAACATGATCGCTAACGAGGAATCTTGACAAAAACAAATCAGCGTGGATCATTGAGAATTGTTTATCGCTGATTGTCAATTAATTATTATCAAAACATATTCATCATTACTAATAATTGTTTATCGGATACATCTAGACAGTATCAAACGAGTCTTGCAGAGTACAGAACGCATTTTGGTTTTAGCTCTGGCCATCAAACAGTTTGCTATCCCGGGGCGTGCCAATAACATGTTCCGGTGTGGTAAGTTTCTGAATCTCTTCGATTCGACCCTGCTGTGTATCAAGGTTTTGCATAAGCGCCCACGAAGTGGCGTTGCCCAAGTCGCGGGCAAGGGCCAGAGCATCATTCAATGAGATGAACGACTTCCCAAAGCCATTATCCTCTTGCAGACGTCGACGGGAGGAGCACGAGCAAGGTGTGTTTGCTGGTTGAAGAGTCACACTTACTCCAAGTTTTCCCATCTTATCCATAGCTGCCATGAACTTCGACAAGAAGAAAGCGTTGCTACCAGCAAAGGCCGCAGAATGAACACTGAAGTCGGGGTGCATGCCTAGATTTTCACTCGGAAATGCCAACTGAATAGTTGGAAAAAGGAGTTAGAGCATGTGCAAGAATGGCACGCATAATCGAGGACACTTACTGCAATGTCTGTATCCAAATGGTCAAGGTCATTTGGTACATCGCGGAACCAGTCACCGAACTGCATGGTGAAAGGTACAATGCCTGGGCTTGGAGCAGCGAATTGGGAAGCGTCATTTGCGACGATGGTATTGATGAGGAAGTCGTGGTACTTGTTGTTGAAGACGGGCCCGTCTGGCGTGGCGTTATCTGCCCCGTCAGATACCCACTGAACAGAGGGAAGCATCTTTTGAGCAAAGTGCATTGACGGTCAAAATCGACAAATCGAGAGCTGGCGACTTACTGGGCCTGCAAAAGAGCCGCTTCCGAAGGTGTTGCGAACGAGCCCAATAGTGTGCGCCCCGATCAAGACCGTGGCTTCCTCTGCAGTAAAACCCTGACGCCAAAGAAATGTAAGATTATTCGGAGGCAAAGTAGATAGACGTGTCCTAGGCTTACGTTGCGATCCATCATTTTCGTTTTGATTTCCCCACCAGCTGCGGCACATCGTCCGTTGGGACCTGCCCAAGTTGCAAGTCGTTGGGGTGCTAGAGCAGAAGAGCTTCACAGTGGCAAGGCCCAAACTTACCTGCGATATTTCCGTCATTTGGAGGGCTAAAGCCGGGAAGATTGTCCACCCACATAGTGTCGCACTGGGTCTAACAATACAAGATGGCGAATGAGTTTGTTTGTGTAACATTATGGAGTGCAACATTCATTTCTTGCCTCACCTCGTCGGGCCGACCCCAGGCAAAGCCAGTCTTCAATAGGTTACGCTTCGCGATGACGTTGGGCGTACCGAGATTCAGTGGCTCAATCAGATTGCTTTGGCGAACAACTACGAAGAACATCGCAAATTGAAGCATGTCCGCCGAGCTGACATCGATGCATGTGTCGGGATGGCTGTGCCAGTTGTTCTTGATGGCCTCAAGGTGGTTTAGAGGATCATTCAGAAAGTTGTTCTCTGCCAAGGAGAAATGTGTAGAGAGTGTGCTTAGAGCTTGCGTTGATACCAGCATGACTGCTAGTAGAGCACAATCTACTCACCAGGTTCAAGTCGCATGGGAGGGAAATTCATCAAACAACCGTTGGCTCCGCCTTCAGTTGTGTTTTGGTTGAATGTGCCCTGAGTAGTTGGGGGGGTACAAGTTAGGATGACGAGAGAAAGCCCTTGAGCTAGCACGCGTCCCCGCTTACCGCGTCGTGAAAGGCGGCCCGAGTCCACTGTCCGAACCTGAAAGGCTGATGAGTGTCCACCCAAGTTGATCGCAACGTACTTTTGAGGCTTACAGGTTGTGGTTCAATGCAACATCCATCTCCATCATATCAATAAGAATGTCCAACTCGCACTCATCCTGAATGGATAAGACGAGTCAGTGTATGAAAGGTGAGGAAGGTTGAATCTCAGGAAGCTGCACTCACCGGAACGATTCCAGGACTTGCGCAGAGACAGGTGGTGGGTGCGTCGGTGGTGATTGCAGCAATCGTCGGGGAAGAAGTAGGACCGGGGTAAACACAAGTGCCAGGTGCGTAGGGGTTTGATTTCTCGCAGATGGCTGGAAATCGGTTAGCAAAATACGGCCTGGATGTTGTCGTTGAGGTTGAAGACAAGGTGTGACTCACGTGGACAATCTTTCATCATTTGGGTGCAGAAATTAAGCGCGGGAGGGAGAAACCTTAAGCTGGGACGTTTGTGTTGTTCCTTCGAACCTGGCATCTGGTGATCTTACCTTCATCGGTGTCACAGGTAGATTCACAAGCTGGAGTAGGGGACTGCGTTGGCTTCCTGAAGATGTCTATCTTACGAGTTGGCCGTTGTGTAGGTCGGAGGAAACCGATTGGAGGCTTAATCGGCTTGACATCGACGTCGAAGTCGATGGTACTGGTGAACTTGTCGGGCTGTGGTCGCTCGACGACACTGGTGAGCTTGTCGGGCTGCGGTCGCTTTTCGTCGACACTTGGCTTCCCTCGCTCGGTCCGAAGTTGCCGCTGAGCGGAGACTGCCGAGGGGAGGAGGAGCGTAACGAGAGCGATTGAAAAGTTCATGATCTTGGGGTTGTTGCTTTTGTAAGTTGCAATCGTGAGCTGAAAATGAGGGCGATTGATCCACTCATCTATGGTGGCTGGCGATGTTGGATGCTCTTGGTGGTTAGGTTTCGAAACAAAGAAAACAAACCTCGCCAGACATCGCATGTCTCCGCTTCTTTGGCGTAAGTTAGAGCGGGCAGTCGTAGACTACGCCATTCATGTGACCCAATGCGGAATGGTCACATATTGAACGCCTAATTGGAGCGCTTCATTGGAGCAAATAAATTGATTTGGATGCTTGAAGATTGTGTTCGCGGCCGTCGTCAAAATACCAGGTATGGTGTGCAGACCCTACTAGCTCTGAGCAACCTCTAAGCAGGGTTGATGATTTAAAAAAAACATCGCCGTCATTCGCCGCACCCGCTTTGATAGAGCGGGCACTGGCAGTCGCGTACTCGCTCACGCGGGACTTGAGGGCGATGGTCACATTTTTACCGCCAAATTGGGACGTCAAATCGGAGCTAATTGTGCATAAGGACTTGGCACGGAGACGGCGCAGATTCCACAAGATTCCGTAGCTGCAGTGGTGCCACGACAACTCTCTTCTTCTCTGTCTGTTCCCTGTTCCCTTTTTACTGTGTCAGGCGTGCCCCCCTGACTTGCTGCTGCTACTGTTGCTGATGAGCCAATCAATATCATTCTCGAGTTCCCAGGCAGAGCGATGAGACAGTGAGAGATCATCCGTGGGGCCGAGTGTGAGTGTGAGCGCCTGCGTTTTGAGCCACGGTGGTATGCGTGGAGTCGCGGAGTCGCGCAGGAAGCCAGCATTGAGAGATCGAGCATCATCTTGTGGATGCATGGATGCAGGTGGTGTTTTGACTTTTGTTGCATAAAAGAGACCCCCGAGGCAATATTTAATTTGCACATCATCATCGCATAAGGAAGGAAAGAAAAGGTACTCTACTGTGTTAGTTAATTAATAGAAATATATTATAAGTTTTATAGAATTAATTATCATCCTTCTTGTCACAGTAGACAGTAGTGGCGATTGATTGAATTGAAGTATCTCTTCTATCTTCTTCTATGATGTATGATGGGGCGCTGCACTGTTTTGTTCTCTCTGTGGTCTGTGGACTCTGGACTCTGGTTCGTCTACTTACTATGTACGTCATGCTGCCATGCCATGCGATGCGGATGTACACTAGACTCTCAGTGGACTACTAGACTAGACTAGATGCGGGCCGGTGTCGCAAGGTAGTCTACTACAGCTACTACTACAGTCCAGCCAGGCTTCATGAGAAGTGTGCGCACATTAATCGCTTAGACTACTAACTTAGACTCTCACAGCCTACAACCTCCTTTGATCTGTTTGATCTTGCTTGGTCTCAATCGGACACGGGGGATCGACTCTTTGACGGACTCCAACCCGACACCATTTCACGACCACTCGTTGTGTTCGATCCTGAAATGACCCCAGCTGAGACTCTAACTTGAACTTAAAACCCAAAGAGTCGAATGACTAATGACTAAAAAAATTTTAGATGTGTTTTTTTTTGTTTACCCGTCCCGATATTGTAAGTGGATACATATCTGCTTGTTGCCTGGGCTAACCTTGAGTCGACTTCGGGGACTTCGGACAGGTCCACCATCCAGCCATGGCCACCCTTCTGGGGAGGGGTGTGTGGGTGGGGAGACCAAAGGACACATTGCCCCACAGGCCACACAGGAGTCCATCAAAAATCAATCAGATCAGCGCCTCCTCGTCAAGACTGCCTGGGTTGAAATCCATCAGCTCGTACCTCCCCACTGGGACAAGATGTCAATAATGATGACCCTAGCTATTCCTGCTGCTTTGAACTGAGAAAGTGATGTCTTTCTCGTCATCTAATAATAAGATAAAAGGACAACTTTCCTTCCGGCGTCGTCCCCCTTTTTTGTACCTGAGTGGATCCCGATTGAGTCCGCTCCTGGATTTCCTATTTCCAGGGTTTCCAAAACCCGAAGCACGACTTCTTGCCCGATTTCCGTGGAAGCGAGAGGGGGGAGCACCGAAACCTCATAAAACAAACAAACATCAAACATGGCCACGGAAACGGAAGACGCCGAAGAAGACCAAACTCTCGCCAGCGGAGAAGAAGGATCGGAGAAGACTGAGGGATAAGGCGCGTTTGGCCAAGAAGCGAGAGAGGACCCCGCCTATCTACTGAGGGAGGCGGAAAAGAAGGCCAAGAAGCGAGAGGATTCAGACGTTTGCGATAAAGAGAACGCTCAGAAACGAGCCAGGCGAGCGGAGGACGGCGAATATCGCGATGCTCTGCACGCTCGAGAAAACGCTCAGAAACAAACCAGGCGAGCGGAGGACGGCGAATATCGCGATGCACTGCAAGTTCGAGATGTGAATCGCAAGCGGACGGCGTACAATATACTCATCTTCCTTACTTCTCCAGCTCGGCATTTGCTGCACGACTTGCCAGTTTTTACCTACATACGCGAGCCTTCTTCACGCGGAGCGCTAGCCGGAGCGAAGCGGAGGCTAGTGCAATATTAAAGCTGAATTGACTAATTGACTAGTAGGTGGCATTATTATATTAAAGCTGAATGACCGGTTCTCTTTACTTGTGTAATAATCATCTTTACTAAAAAAGTGATGCCCCAACTGATTCACTGAATCAAAAACCCTTGAGGAAGAACTGACTCTTCTCGTCGAAGACAAAATTACCTCAACGTTCAAATGCTTGTAATAACCTGGTTATTTGAATGTATTTGAATGACGGGCGAGATTGTTTGTTAATACGCATGGCATGGGCATGAAAGAATTTCTCGGCCGCGCAAAGCGAATTCAAAGTTTGCGAGCCTAGAAGAGGTTAGCCAAATCAAACAAATCAAACAAGCACGATCTCTAAATAAGGTCACAACAAAATAAAATCAGCGTGATCGTTAACGAATGACCTTCCGGATCGAGCTTGTATACAGACATCAGCCTTCATCTGACGTCAAAAGTTCCGATCACCCCGCTCCTTCATCTTGTTCCCGCTCCCCCTCGGATTCTCCTCCTTCCAGTCGTCCCACTTCCGATCGAGCTCCGCGCTCGCCTCGACGAGCTTGTCGTCGTCCTCCATCCCGTCCTTGACGAGCTGCTCGTACCTCCTCGGCCTCGACTTAGCCTCCTCCTCGGCGGCCCTCTGCGCCTCCCCCCTCGCGATCGCCTCGGCCCTCTCCCGCTCCCCCAGCTCGGCGAGGCTCATCGTGGGCCGGTTCCAGCCCGGCCGGAAGACCGTCTTCCCCACCTCCTCCCTCCGTATCGTCTGCGTCGGCACGAGTCGGCCGTTCGACACTGTCTTCTTCGAGTACTCGAGCTGGTTCGTGGTGGGGTTGAGCGTCACCTGGGTCATCTGCAGAGGGAGGTGGGGCATCCGCGGCGCCATGTCCCGCGGGTCGGGCTGGCCCCCCCGCACCGCCATGCGCGCGTCGCGTCCCCCCCCGTCCCCCCGCGCGCCCTCCATCCGCAGCGCCATCTCGAGCATCTCCATCTCCCCCGACGACGAGTGGAGCTCCTCCAGGGCCGTCTCGGCGTGCACCCTTAGGGTTTCCACGGCGAGCGTCCGGCGGAGCGACTCGCCGTCGTGTCCCTCCATGGCCTCGTCGGGGGCGAGCCCGAGCCGCGCCCTGCGGTCGAGGAGCGAGCCGAGGTGTGCCCGCGCCCGCCCGGCGGCCTTCTTGCGCTGGAACCTGCGGATCTTGAGGTCGCGGAGCTGGGCGGGATTCATCCTCGCGCCGCCTCTCCTCCCGCCGCCGCCGTCTTCTCCTTCTTCCTCGCCGTCGAGCATCGCGTGGTACTCCCCCAGCGCGGCCTCGGCCATCACCCCGTCGCCGAGCTGCTCGACCCTCCTCAGGAACGAGTGGTAGCACTCCGTGGCGCGGGCGACGTTCCGCCTCCTGAGCCCCGCGGGGCTGGCCGACGCGCCGCCTCCACCTCCCGGGATGCGGCCCCCGCCCTCCCCGTCAGTCGCCGGGGGGGCATGCGTGGGGAGCTGCAGGTAGGCGCGGCCCAGGTGGTACTCCACAGAGAGCAGCTCGAGGGACGGCGTGGCGACGTCGTCAAGGGTTTCGTTGGCCGCGTACAGCCCGCTCCTCGATATCTCGGTCTGCATCCGCAGCAGTATGTTGATCGAACTCTCCGTGGGCGTCTGGGAGAGGCGGCCCCCGTCGCACTCTCCGGCAGCAGTCTGCGGCTGCCGCGGCGTGTCGCCATTCGTGAGCGCCGATCCGTCCCGGGATTGGGGCGGGCCGAGCTCTTCGCCGTCGAGCAGAGCAACCGAGAGCACCAGGGCCTCCGATAGGGAGGATATTCCTGGCGCTATGTCGTCGAAGTCCACGTCCATATTAATTGCCTTCGCCCTTGTCCAGCACGGCTTTATTTGCAGACTCCTTTCCAACCTTTTCCAACTTTCCAGTTGTAGAGGAACGCATCAGCTAAAGTATTTTACGTACAAGCCTAAATGTCAGGCCAGGGGACCGAGAGATAAAGGCGGCAGTACCTATTATGTAATGTACAATATGGCTGGGCAAAAGCTGGATCGACCCGTAGCAGCGGCGGTACTGAGACGGGACTGGATTTTGATAAGCTCTTTTACGGTATCATTGCATCTTCCTGTCAGATGTAACAAGAGTTTTCCATTACCGCCCGATACCGGACCCCGTGGGACCCTCCCCCCCACCCTAAAATACATAGGCCTACCTGCAGAAAAGGGTCGACGCAAACATTTGTTGCCCTAGAGTAGGGGGTGATGCAATTGGAAACATAAAATCAGACCGCAGGTGATTGATGTCTACCACCTAATGAAGATATCTGTAGCTTTTCATGGCCATCCAAGGACATGCGTGAGATACACATGGCTGTGAAACCAACTTGCACTTCAGCTCAACATTCCAACACAGTATCACTTCAACAATTGCACAACATATTGCAGCTAAGCAAATGTACAGCTAAATATTTAACGACCACGCCTAAGTTCTTGCTGAATGAATCCAAAACATCCATCGAGAGTGCTTCTATGGCACTTTTTCTCCTGCTTGAACTTCTTCAACTCTGACGGGGTAGCTGCCTTCTCGTCTCGAGAGAGGTTGTAGTAGGCAACCATGTTTTGCCTCGAGCGCTTGGAAAACTTCCTTGTCCGAGCTAAGGTCAAAACGCCCTTGCCAAGAGACTCCTTCACCAGACTTTCAAAGTCTTTCTTCGACTTCTTCCTAGTCCTTGGCTGTTTCCGATAATACATCTTAGCACACGCCCAATCAAATTCAATCCCATCACCAGCAATCTCAGGAGTACACTTCGGTGACCGGTCAATAATCCAACCAAGGGATTCGCCATTGTGTTGCAACAAAGTCTTTTCGTGTAGAAAGTCGACATTCTTTCGGATCAAATAATTCAAACTGAACTTGTCAACTCTCCCGGAGCCAGACTCTTTATCCTTCGGCCCATCCATTGTATACTTGCTGTATTCAACAGGATCGGGGTTAATCCATCCACGCTCCCATAGTATCTGGAATACCCCCTTGGCCTTTCCCACCCAACCCTCTTTGGTGACATTTGGAACCGTTCGTTTGATTTGTATCCCAGCCGAATTGCAACGCTCGACCAAAGCTGCCTTATTACCCTGCGCGTTGCTACCCCTCGAAGATAGAGCTTGCTTGAGTTCTGGGCTTCTTCTTCATTGGCGAGCTGGAAGAACTTCGAGGTAAGCCCGGGTCTCTCGTTGGGCTTCCCTGCTTCTTCTTCTTCTTCTTCCGAGTCCTAGCGGGACTTCCAACAGAACCGCCTTGGGCATCAGTGGGCATTTGAGGCGTTGCAGTGTGGGTCTGGATTGTTATGGATGCATCATCAAGCGTGTGTGAACCCGACCCTGAGCCCTTCTGCCCATTCCGATTTCTCCTCGTTGAAACCATCGATACGATGCCCTCGGGCAGGATCGGACGATGCCAGGCCCGCCAACTATAACCAGAGGAAGGACACGTGAAGTTTCACGGACGGTCGAGGCGTCCAACCTCCTCTCCAAGTCCAAACTTAATAAAGGAGTGCGACGACAGGCAACGATGAGCCCTCCACCGGGATCTTCGAATATCTCCTGACGTATAATTATGACAGGGAGGGTATCGGCGGATCGAAACTGCGTTTTTTCTCCTCTATTCAATGACTCCCATACCCTCCCGGGCGAATCACTTCTTCAGGCGCTACTGAGGATTGTTTGGGCGATTCCCTACCGGGATCGTTTTCTCATGGTTCCGCGAGTTGCCGCGACGTTCGACGCGACGGCGCGCGCGGGGCTGTGACTTTTTTTCTCGGCTAATTCTACCGTACGGTCCCAAAAGTAATAAAATTAGCTTTAACTAGCGTTACTACTGAGGGACGGTGGGGTTTTTTCCCAGCCATAGGTAGGAGTCGCGGGCGCGCGCGGGCGGTTCATAAATGGCCGCACCATCTGAAACCACGTGGCTTCTCTTGTGATATGACTTTGGCACAGATATTATGAGATATTTAGGGATACAGATATTATGAGATATTTAGGGATAAATCGCCACTCGCATTTTCATGGTCGAGGCTTGCAATCTAGGGGGCAACGCAAGTGGGCGTCTCAGCATTTTGCGAAGTCTCCTTGGTGACATAGCTAGACATCGCTGCGCCGGCCACAAATTGTGCGGAAGCAATGTCCTCCCCCTATGCATGCATCCCTTACGAATACCAGCAAGTCAAGCAGTGCCGCCGGCGGGCGCAGCGCGCGCGCGGCATCGGCAGCCAGCACGCAGATGGTTCGGTGGCGTGGCTGTGCATGTTGGATGTACCTATGTTGATGTTGGAACGCTAATAAAATTCCCCAGGTTGCCCCGCGCCCATCTGCGCTGCCACCAGGCAGGCGAATGGCGAGCATGGAGAGTTACCGTAGTGTTGGAGTAGTTATCACCCCCCTCGCATT